>JASVEL010006330.1:0-246129 GCA_032618575.1 Nicotiana noctiflora | reverse complement strand
GCCAGCCGGTCGAGGAGGCGACTTGAGAGACTGAGCGGGACATGCACAACCAGTACCCTCATCTTTTCACTACTCCAGGTATATTTTCTATGCTCATTCGAGGACGAACGAATCTTTTAAGTGTGGGAAGATGTAACGACCCGGCCGGTCGTTTTAGAAAATTTCGCCCCAATCCCTAATTTAACTATTCCCCTAAGTTCATTTCTGCTATTGTGGTTTGCCGGGTGAGTCGGTTCTGAAATTTGGAGCATTTTGGGATACTTAGTCCCTAAATGGGAGCTTTAAGGTTAGAAAATGGTCCGTAACCGGAACAGTGTTAAGACGACCTCGGAACGGAAATCCGATGTTTTCATTAGCTCCGTTAGGTGATTTCGGGGTTGGGAGCGCGTTCGGAATGTATTTTGGAGGTCCGTAGCTCAATTAGGCTTGAAATGCCGAACTTTGAAATTCTGGCGAATCCGAACGATAGGTGAGATTTTGATCTGAGGGTCAGAATGGAATTCCGACAATTTCTGTAGCTTCGTTATGTGATTTTGGATATGTCCGCAAATTTTCATGTCATTTGGACGTCGTTTGATCGGGTTTTGGATCGAATGTTAGTTTCGGAAGTTTTGAAGAAACTTAGGCTTGAATCCGTGTGTAATTGGTGATTTTGATGTTTAGGATGGTGTTTTTATGATTGGAACAAGTTCATATCATGTTTTGGAGTATGTTGGAAGTTTTTGGACTGTTGTTCTGGTATCTGGTATTGTTCTTCGCGTTCGCGAGGGTCCTATCGCGTTCGCGAAGAAGAATTTGGCCTCTAAGACTTTGTTCTTCGCATTCGCGATGAAGGTATCGCGTTCGCGAAGAAGGATTTTCCATCAGAGACTTTGTTCTTCACGTTCGCGAACAGTGCCTCGCGTTCGCGAAGAAGGATTTTCTGTCGCAGAGGTCCTACTTCGGAAGCTCATATCTTTTTATCTACAAGGAATGTCGAGGTGATTCAAAAATGGAAGTTGTAGCTATTTGAATATAGTTTTCAGAAACATATTATAATAGTCATTTGGAGTTGTGTATAAAACGTTATGACCATTGCAATAGAGGCTGTCCGAGCAAAGTTTGAAAAATGTATTTTTGGGAGTTTGTTCTTCGCGAACGCGAGAGAAGGACCGCGAACGCGAAGAACAAATACCTGGGCAGCAGAATAAAGTTCAAACTTCGTCCCATTTGCCATTTTTGACGATTTGGAGCTCGGGTAAGGCGATTTTTCGGGAGATTTTTGGAGAAATCAAAATGGTAAGTACTCTTAACTCAATTTTGGTTGTATAACTCGAATCTATTGCAAGTTTTAGTCTTTAATTTGAGAATTTTTGTTAAAAAGGGTAGAAAACCCTCTTGGATAGAATCAAGGATATGATGGGCCATTTGTGGTCCGATTTGGGTGTTCTTGTTATGGTTAGACTCTTGTTGAGATAAGGAATCCGAAAATGTAACTTTCGTAATTATTCGAGAAACGTACCGAAAGTCGGGTTTTGGCAACGTTGTGGTTTTGGTGTAATTCGATTGTTTTGATTGGGTAATGCCCAATTGGCCTATTTTGATGTGATTCCATTGATTTTTATCAGATACTACACCTGTGGAGGCCGACATTCGCGGCAAGAGAGTTGTCTCTTAGCGGTTTTGTACCGGAGTCGAGGTAAGTGGCTTGTCTAACCTCGTGTGGGGGAACCTTTACCCCTAAGATATTATGTGATAGTTTAAATGCCTTGTACGCGAGGTGACGGGCGTGTACATGCGCTGGTTGTTGTAACTCACTTTACTTGAATTGTCCAATTCGTGATATTCCTGTTCTTGGTTTATTAAATTGTGATATTTACCCGGTATTCGTTAGGGAAGCATGATTAG
Organism: Nicotiana noctiflora; assembly: GCA_032618575.1. NCBI lineage: Eukaryota > Viridiplantae > Streptophyta > Magnoliopsida > Solanales > Solanaceae > Nicotiana > Nicotiana noctiflora. The sequence continues at coordinate 244,242 of JASVEL010006330.1, read as the reverse complement.
ATAGGATTTATCTGTCTAACTGCCTAAATTGTCTTACTTGAACATCTCGATAATTGTTGGCACTAGTCCTCGGTGAAGTTGTAGTTGAGCATATTATATTTTCTTTGTGCGTTTTCTTTAATTGTTGTGTTGATGGGCTGCAGGTTCAATTCCCGGAGATCCCAGGGTTGTGGGTTCAATTCCCAGAGACCCGGAGTTATTTGTAGGGACTGCGGGTTCGATTCTCGGAGATCCTGAGTTATTGATATATTATTGAGACATGGGCTGCGGGTTCGATTCCCGGAGACCCAATGGTACTGTTAATGGGACCGTGGGTTCAATTTCCACAGGTCCTGGACTTGTTAATTGAGTTGTTACTTGTTGTTAGTTTTATTGTAGACGGTTGCAGTAATCATTTTATTGTTGTTATTTCGGAATTTTTATCGTTAAACTGCTTATTATTGTTATTATCATTTTTGTAATTGTTTTCTCTCAGTAGGGCCCTGACCTTCCTCGTCACTACTCCATCGAGGTTAGGCTTGGCACTTACTGAGTACCGTCGTGGTGTACTCATGCTACTCTTCTGCACACTTTTGTTGTGCAGATCCTGGTACATCAGGACAGGCTCATACTAGGTGATTCAGCAGCACTTTGGGAGACCTCGAGGTATGATCTGCTACGTCCGCGGATCCGGAGGCCCTCCTTCTATTCCGATAGTATTAGTAGATGTTTTCCTTCATTTCGTTGTTAGATACTCTTTACACATAGAGCCACAGTTGTATACTCTCTTTTAGTTTGTGTTGCCCGTGGGATTCCGGGTCTTGGTGGTGTTTTATACAGTGTATTTGACGGGTGTATGTGCCAAGCGACACGGATTACATTCCTATTTATATCGTTTTCTGCTATTTCTTATTTAATGTTCATAAACTGGTATATTCCGCAACGTGATAGGCTTACCTAGTCGTGGGGACTGGGTGCCGTCATAACATGTTCACGATTGGTGAACTAGGGTCGTGACAGTTTTATACCAAAAAACCGAAATATAACCAAACCAAACTGATCATATAGATTGTGTTTTGAAAAAACTTAACTGTGATTGTGTTTTGAAAAAAACTAACTATTTTTGGTTCATCCATTGGAGAAACGACTGGATTTCTTATCATGGGATAAAGTTGAGTAGTGAGTGACATAATTTTGGATTTCTTGGGAAGTTTTACTTGTCTTCTTTTCTATAGTTTAGAAGTTTATCTCTATAATGAATATAAGTTGTCTTTATTCTCTCTTGTTTCTCCTAACAGAATACGTGAAAAAGTAACAATGGTAGCCATGCTTGTCTATTTTTTCTATGTTTCACCATTTGATTCTTTTGAAATTTTTTGTACCTTAAAAAAACCGAAAAAAACGAAAAACCGATAAAAATTGACCAAAACCGAAAGCGATAAATTTCTGTTAATTTGGATTGGTTTGGTTTTACAATTTGAATAACTGACTTAATTGGTTCGGTTATTTTTAAGGTAACAACCGACCCAAACCGAACCATGAACACCCCTACTTAAGCCCAGTTAGATGATATGGGAAGAAGTGCCTCGTCGTCTCGCAGACTGATGACTAAGTGATGACATCAATATTACTCGGTCTAGCTCGTGATGCAAGGGACAAAGCTACAAGATTATCAACAAGTTCGATCGAATTAGTAATTTTCAAAAATCTACGAATTCAATAATTAAGTTCAAATTTTATATTTTTATTAGGTCCCGTTTGGCCATAAGTTTTGTTAAAATAAATTTGAGGTTTATTTTCAAAACTCATGTTTGGCCATAAATTGCTCATATTTTGGCCAAATTCCAAATCAAAAATTTCAAATTCCAAAATTAGCTATTGAGCTTAATTTGGGCCAAAATCCCAAAACTTGAGAATTGCATACATATTTTTTTAAAATAAAGTTGGAAAATATGTTTTGAAAACGTATGTCCAAACAGATTTTCATCTTCAAACCAAACTTCACCCAAATCAGATTTTTCAAAATAAATTTGGAATCTATGGCCAAACACTAGCTAAATTTTTTTAATTAGTATGTATAAAATTAAATTTAACTCAGTTATTATTATCCTACAATTTAAAACCTATAGAATTCATTTCCTGACTCAACTTATGTGTGACCCTAATTGTTGTTCATCCAACTTGCTATGGGTGATGATTCTAAATTCTAATGTGTTATATCAGCTAAAAGCCAACTTCGCACATACAATAATAACCATTCAGAAAACTAGAAGTCTATGAAGACCCCCCCCCCCCCCCAAAACCCAACCCCAACTCCCTAATCTTAATTTTGTTGACGAAAGATACACTAGTGTACTCTCAATTTTTTGTATCAAAATTGATCTTATCACTTCTGAAGTCTAAATTAAATTGAACCACTTAGTTAGTGTTTGGACATACATTTGACTGAAACTTGAAAAAAAAAATGAAGTTGTGTGAAAAATAATATTTGAAAGTTGAAATGTATTTGAATATGCATTTTAGTTGAAGAAAAGTTAAAGTTTTAGGAGTGGAAGAAAAACTATCACCCAGAAACTGCCTTCAACCAGTTTTTGAAAACTTGAAAAAATTTCCCAAAACATAATCATATTCCATGAACAAATAATGTTTTCAAACAAAAATTGAAAAAATATAACCAAAATTTACGGCCAAACGAGAGCTCAGTCTCACTAAATAATACAACTAGTCATATGTACGCTTGTACTAGAATGAGTGTTTTGCAGTGAAACACTAAACTCAGTTTAGCTATAAACCTTCTAACTTTAGACTCAATTTGATATTTGATTTAATCCTACTAGTTCTAGCTATATACATCGACAATGTGAATTTTCTGTTTCTATACAAGGGATAAAATTTCGCTAAGATTAATAATTAATCAATTTTCAGCAAAAAGTAAAAAGGAAAAATGTATTTGATTCTTCTTCTGTGCAATGTTTAAATTCTCACTTTCAATGTTATACTTGTACTTATCATAATTAACGTTACCAACCAAAAAGATCATGTATGATTTGGTATTCAGCTTAATGCTATGGCACCTATTAATATATTGATCAAAGTAAGTTATCCTTGGCTCTTTGGTTTGAAAGGAGAACTTGTAAGCGCATTAAAGATAAGCTCTATCGATGTATAGAAGTTGATAATTACCTTAAGAGGTCTAATTATATGGAAAAAAATAGTTAATGCTATGTAGACGTCTTTTTGTATACATAAATTTTGTCAGTAAATCAATTATGAGTACTTACTATTGTAGAATCTATGACTAAAATTTGTGTAAACTGAACTAATTCGTTATCAACATTGCAATACAATCGTTTTATTTATAAGAGGGGTTGGTATGTAACCAACCAGCCAACAACCCCAAATCTTTTTTTATCAGTTATTAAACATAAAGAAATAGAAATATTACTTATTATCATTTAACTATTAATTTCATTCCAATACAATCCGTCCGGGGTGTCACAAGTCATGAGCATCTAATAAGTAAAGGCGCTACTACTGGCCAACAACGTATAGATAATTACAAAATAAAAACTAGAATACAAAGATGAAGTACGGTGCCGCGAACGCTAGCGGTCACCTGACTCAACTACCACCATAAGGTCTTCTGCCCTGCTAATAACCCGCTAACGGGTGAACAATACCTACAACTGCACGCAAAGTACAGGGAGTAAAATGAGTACTTCCAACTCAGTGGTAATAAAAAGGAATAATAACTGAGCGATAAGAAAACACGTATGGGCACACGAAAATGCTATACAAGACAGTACAATCCCTTTTTGAAAAGTCGAAATACTGTGAAAATCCTTTAGAAAATCTCAAGATCAGTTAAAAATATCATTTTTGAAAATCTATTTTACACATATCCTTTTTTCCTTTTTTCAACAGCCAGCATATGAATGCTAAATCAGATATAGCAAGTCGGCTCACAAGTCGGCCCTTTGGGCACAACACTCTTCAACATATAACACCAGGGTATCTGATCAACAAGGCAAGTAACAATATATATGCCAATGATATATGAGTTCTAATGTCATGCCACGTAGTACAAACAAGAGTGAATGCAATGCAACGCATATGATCACTGCGGCGTGCAACCCGATCCATTTGGGAACATGAACTTACTGTAGGGGTTCAGACTCAAGAGGGGCTCTAATAGCCCAAGCGCAATAATATTGCGGCGTGCAGTCCGATCCACATAACATATCACTGCGTCATGCAGTCCGATGCATATAATATACTAATGCGGCGTGTAATCTGATCCATGCAATATTGTGGCGACCCGACCCGTCATCACGAGAGTTACCACCTTGTTACCCTTTCATGTCCAACAAGTAATCAAAAAGCCCCTCGGGCATCAGTAAAACAATGATACTCAACTCAAATGATAGTTCAAATATCAGTTAAAACTCCAAGTTTGAGTAAAATATAGTTGAGTTCAAAAGTGGTGTAAATCACATGGACTGAGCTCGAATAGTATTTCAAACGGTGAGGGAAAATAGTGATGATAGTTCATAAAGAGTTTCAACAATCGGCAATAAGCTCCAAGTATGGCAATGAGCCCAAATTATAATGATAACAACAATACATTTGCACATACGCGGTAAAAACTAACAACTGGGACGAACCACGTCACGATCTCCAATGGTGCTCTACCGCACACTCAGTTCCAGCGTACAAGTCACCTCAATACAGCACTAAGATGTGCAAATTCGGGGTTTCAAACCCTCATGATATCATTCCCAAGTGTTATTCACCTCGAACCGGCGAAAACTCTAGCCCGCGATGCCCTTGCTCCTCTAACCGACTTCCACGTGCGTCCAATCTATCCAAAATCATAACGATTACATCATAATATGATAAATGGGATATAACTCAATAGAAAGAACTCGGAAAATACTTAAAAAACGAAATTGGCAAAATCCGAGCCCCGGGTTCATGTCCCAAAAAATTACGAAATTATTATTTCCGGAATCCTTGTCTCGCCACGAGTCTGTACATACCAAGAACTCTCAATTCGGACCACAAATGGTCCCCCAAATCCCAATTTTAGAGTTTTTGCTCCAAGCCCTAATTTCTTAGAATTTTGCTATGTTTTCATGAATTTCAAGCATGTTTCTTCAATAAAATCATGTATTTAACTCATAAAACTTACCTCCAATGATTTCCAGTCGAAACCCCTTCAATTCACGTCCAAAAGCTCTCAAGAATGATCATAAATGGTGGAAAAATGAGTTATTTTCGCGACTGGTGTGTTTTAAGACATTCTGCCCAGGTATTTTACTCATCGCGATCGCGGAGAACAATTTTCTCGCCCAAAATTTAGCTTTCGCGATAGCAGTCAACCCTTCGCGATTGCGATGCACAATTTCGGCTCCTCCGGATAGGCTTCAGTATAATGGTCATAACCTTTTGCACACAAGTCCAAATGACAAATGATTTGATTTTATGAAAACTAGACACATAGTGCTATAACTTTAATTTGTTTCTAATTTCCTATATCCTTATACATTTCGCGATATAAGCTTCCAAATTCATACATATGTATTAGAGATCCTTCTCGGACAGCTTATAGTGTCACGTCCATAACTTTTTATACAGATGTCCAAATCACGATTTCTTTAGATTTATGAAAACTAGACACGATGAGCTACAACTTTTGTTTTGAATCACCTCAAAATTCCTTGTAGATAAAAAGATATGAGCTTCCGAAATAGGATCAATGCAACAGAAATTTCCTTCTTCGCGATTGCGATTCACTAATTTTTTTCCTCACATTTTACTCACCGTGATCGCGACCCATTGTCCGTGATCGCATAGAACACTGATACATATAAAAACCAGCAGTTAAAAATGGCCTAGAAATGGTCCGAAACCACCCCGAAACTCACCCGAAGCCCCCCGGGACCTCAATCAAAAGCACCAACGCATCCTAAAACCTCATTCAAATTTGTTACAATCATCAAAACACATCTAACAACACTAAAACCATTAATTCACCATAGATTCAAGCCTAAGTTTATCAATTTTTTCCAAAACTCACATTCGATCGGAAACCCAATCAAACGACGTCCGAATGACCTGAAATTCTGCGGACAAATCCAAAATCACCTAACGAAGCTACTACAACTCTCGGAATTCCATTTCGACTACTGGATCAAAATATCACCTATTAACCGGAATCCGCCAAAATTCCAAATTCGCCAAAATAGGCTAACTTCTTCACCGGATCTCCAAAATTACTTCCGATTGCGCTCCTAAACCTTAAATCGTCACCCGAAGTTAACCGAATCATCGGAATTCAATTTTGAACCCTTTAACTCACAAGTCAATATCCGGTTGACTTTTCCAACTTAAGCCTTCTTAAAAGAGACTAAATGTCTCATTTCTTATCAAAATTACTCCAATTAAATTCTAACGCACCCAATACCGATAATAAAACATAAATCAATACAATAAGGGGAAACGGTTAATACCTGAGACGACGGGTCGGGTTGTCATATTAGGTATGTGTACACACTACCCTTCCAAGACCCCACTAAGTGGGATTATAATCACCAAAACATACCGAAATCGACCGACTTCCAACTGATTTTAATTGATTTGAAAATGGTGGTCGCTAACGTGTACCGACGGAAATCGATCGGAAATTAAAGTTTTTATTTTTAATTTTCAAATACCGATTGAAATAGATCAAAATTTAAAAAAAATATTTAAATAAATAGTTGTAAATTGTAATAAATTATTAATTCATTTTAAAATAAATATAAATTCATAATTTCCGACCTAATTCAGTCGGAAATTTCAAAAAATTGGGGTTTTGAAATTTCCGACTGAAATCGGTTGGAAATAATAAATTTTTGGGAAAAAGAATTAATTTACGAGCGATTTCGATCGGAAATCTGGGTAAAAACTAAGCAGAAAATGCTTGCTTTTAAGTTATACCACCTGCCAATTACAATCAATATTCATCTTGTAATAGCAGCAGTACATTGCTGCCATTCAACCATAATTAATTAACTACTAACAACAATAATAATTAACTAACAAAAATAATTAACAAATACTAACAACCATTATCTAACAACAATAACAACCACAACAATGCCAACCACAACAATAACGTCAACTATACAAATGTTCAAATTAATAAACTAATATCAACAATATAACCATCATTCAAAACTAGTCTCAACTAAATATTGACTTTTCAATACATTGTTTAGCAATACACACCATTCAATTAGTGTTTTATATAGCATCATCTCCATCTTCACTCCTAGAACCTTCATTTTCGGTATGGTTTGAAGAATCACTACGAGGGAGATTAGCACATGGAAAAGGCTGACGAGACCGGGTAATAGGGAAAGCACCACTAGCAAGAAGATTGGTCAATTGGCCTTGAAGGAGATTAAATTACTCGTCCCTCATTTCTAGCTGAACTTGAAAGGTACCAAATTGTTCATCTCTCTTTTGTTCTCTAGACTTTGTCTCTTCAAGCTCTGTTGTCAGCTTTGCGATCTTCTCTTCCATAGACGATATATTCGACCTATCAGTTGCCTCGCCTTGGGCGGCAGAAGTCCATATACCTTGTAATCCAGCCCTGTAGCACCAAAATGGTTTCTATGAAAGGCTATATGTTATCTCCTTTTTAGGACCACCGACAACATCCAACCATATCATTATGCTTATGGACATTCATGGACCCGAAACAATTGTAAAAATTAAAGGGCCAATCATAGCAGGTCGTAACATACATGAAATTCAACAATGGAAAAAGATAATGGAGACATGTGTAGAGATAACAGGGGATGCTTAGTGATCTTTATTCATGATGATGGGTTGATCTACCTCTCCATGAAGAGGTTCAGATCTTTACAATCATGTTTTCAAGGATCTACTGCTAACATGTATTGTCGATGGTGATTCTCACTCTGCATTGTACTCTATATTTCCTAGAGCCCCCATAGGGAGAGAGTGGAATCTCCCTTTTTTCCCCATTGCTTCAGTATTTATAAATCTTATTTGAGATAGTTGACTTTCCTTGGGGATCGAGTCCATGTCGTGGAATTGTTGTGGGCGTACCCACGGGGCGTCATCTCCGCAAAAAGAGCTTTAGGCGGCTATGGGCGGCCGCTTGTGGTCGAGGGCGGCCGTATCGCTTATGGCGTCTACGCCAGATGGGGGCGGCCTCGATGCTTTGCTACCCTTATTTGGGCCAAGGGAGGTGATCGATATGTTGTTTATAGGTTGATCTTTAAGAGGTCGAGTTATAGCTCATACAGATAGTCCCTTCGCTTATCACGGTTACGTCGAGACGAACCGGATGAGCGGATATGACAGCTTGGGCGTCGTTTCCTTTCGATTAAGGGTACGACGACCTCCAGGGGTGCCTTGTTGTCGGGCGGGAATTTCTGAAGGCGTCCCCACCTTATGGGAGCTCGGCCGATACGACACCACAGGGATTACTTGTAATGACGGCTCGTGTTCCGGCGCGCACCCCCCGATTTAGATCGTGGAAGCGACGGTTTTGATGAAAGTCGAACCGTTTCTGACGGTTGGGATTCGCATTAAATGGCGCATGTCAGTTTCCCAAGGTTTCGATTCGATTTTTCTTTATAAGAAGGCCTGATATGTTAGACATTTCTCTGTTCTTCGCTCTGTTGATCGTTTTCCTCTCTAGAAAGCTCTCAATAAACCTTGCTTTTTTGTGGCACAGTTGCTCCCTGTTCTTATTCTCACTTCCCAGTTCTTCTTCCAATCCTCCCGGTGACCCAAGAAAAATGGCCGGCCTTCCTTCTCGTTATGGTCTTGCGGTGGTGCTACCCTCAGAGTCCCCGGTGATCGAGGGGTTGTCCCCCGTGCTTGGATTTCACCGCGGATGGTGGTGTTGATCCAGTCGACGAGGCCCCGGCTCCGGTCTTGTTGGAGCACGGCTCCCACATTGCACTGCCTGTCTCCACGCTGATGGGGGATGTGAGCATGGCCCAGCTACGCGCGCAGGGGCTTATTCCTCCCTATGCTGACATTATATTAGCCCAACCCGGGGACAGGGTGCTCACCGACCTTCCGGGGTTCTGCGTGTTCTATTCTTTCCCGCTCAGGTTGGGGTTCAGGATGCCTCTTCCCAATTTACTGGTCGACTTCTGCCGATAATACGGCGTTTGTCCGGGGCAGCTTACCACATTTGTATATAAGCTTATGGCCATGATTCTCAAGCTCTCGGAGTTGGACGGCAAGTTGGTTACTCTTCAGCACGTTCTTGCTCTTTTAGCTCTCCAGTGGACTCAGGGGAGCATGATTCAGATGGTCTCGCGGGGGTGGTAAGGATTAGTGATGGCCTTGGACGACGAGGTCGAGCCTCACCAATATGAACAGTTTTTCTACGTCCGGACCAGTCACCTGGTGGCGTCTTCTTCGGGCTTTCCGGAGGCTTGGAACCATGGCCGCGAGTCTTCTTGTTATCCCTCTCTTTTTTTTGAATTGTATTTTATTTTTGCTTTTCGATTGACGGCCATTCTTTGGTCGTATCCGCAGCTGACATGTCACCTCCGCCTCTATTCACTGGCCTACGTGGATGGTTAGAAGCTGTCCTTCCACATACCAAAGGAATTCGCTCGTGGGCGTCCTTCTCGAGGAGATACGGCAATAGTCTGGTCGTAGGTGAGTTATTTATTTGTCAACGGGGCGTACCCATCCTTTGGCGTAGCCATAATTCAGTGCCGACTTATCTTTCATTCTTGCAGGGCGGGTAACCCGCGGCAGGGCCCCTCTTCCTGTATTCCGGCGACATGGGGCGATCGTCAGGTTCTTTACCCCTGCGGCCGGTCGAGCTCCCAGGGCCGTATCTGTTGATTCTGTAGCCGCCGCTTCGCCCGCTCGCCCAAGGCTTGAAGGCGAGAGTATGTCGGGGGATGTACGCTCCCGAGAGTCGTCGCCTTCTCGAGATGAAGAGGAGAGGCCCCTGAACAGACGGCGAACCCTTCCGCCCCCTGCTCCTCCGGCGGTGCAGCAGGCTGCCAATGAGGAGGTAGTCGTGACTCCTCCACCACCCTCTAGGACGAGGGAGATTGTTGAGTTGGCGCGGACCCCAATGGGTACGCCGGATGAATTGAGGGCTCAGAAAGAGTGGGAAGGGAGTGCCGCCCCCACTGCCCAGTCTTTTACTCATAGGTTCGAGGCGGGCGAGCCTTCGAGGGTGGTCGTGGACCTTGGGGACTCTAGTACCCCGTCGATAGGGGCGGCGGCGACAGGAGAGGGGTCTCCGTCCGGATCTTACTTTAATTCTGATGACGTTCGCATGTTCCGTGACGGAATTACGCGAGCGACCGTCCATCCAGACGGGAGGCCGCGGGTGATAGAGATTCCCGCCGATGAAAACTTATTGATGAGGGATGCTTCCCTGGTGCCGCTGCTGGGCCCGTTGTGTTCTTCTGTGGAGAACCAGTCGCTGAGGGAGGTGGCGGACATTAGTTTAATGAATGAGGTGGCAACGTTGGGTGTGAAGGTATGCTTTCCGAACTGGTTATTTTCTCGTAAAGTCCTTTCGTTTCCTTCACGTTTTCGTTCATGACTCTCTTACCTTTATATGTATTTTGTTTTGCAGGATTTTTTATTGCAGGTAGAGTGTTTGTGTCGGACCAATGTCCGAGTCGGGGTTCTTCTTCGGGTTCTTGAGAGGTGCCGCCATTTGCGGCTTAAATTCAGGGAGATCGAGGAGCGCCTGAGGGTTGACCCGCGCAACCAGGAGTTGGTCGGGGAGCTAGCGCGGGCGGAGCTACAAAGGGATCAGGCGCTCGGCCGTATTGAAGCCCTGGGGGAGCGGCTGCGTCAGGCAAATGATGAGCTAGAGGCCGCGAGGAGGGCGTCCTTGGAGAGCGAGCGCCAGTGTTTGGCCAAGGTGACGGCGGTTACCTCGGAGTGGAGCGGGAAGGTTGCCGCTGCGGAGGGGGAGTCGGCCGACTTGAGGTGTAGGTTGGTCGAGACTACTGCCAGAGTGACTGAGCTTGAAGGAATTATCCAGGCCCATGACTCTCAGTTATCGGCGATAAGGACCGATGCCGCCTCCAGGGAGAACAGCCTCGAGGAGCGGATCCGGGCGTTGGAGGGTAATGCTCAGGAGGCCGCGGGGCAAATAGCGCTTCTTGAGCAGGAGAACCGGCGTGTTCAGGAGTATCCGTGATGTTTGGGTAGTTCTCGTGAAGCTTGGGTCTTTACTGAAGTGCAGCGAGACATATACAAGCATTTGTTCGAAGCCGGCATGATCACCGAAGGGGCCTTTGAGTAGGCGCGTCAAAAGGCGCGGGAGGCTCATGAGGAATGCGGTTTTGATGCCGCGACGCCTGACAATGATAATATCCTTGGAGGGATCGGGGTTGGAGCTAATGACGTTGGAGGTACAGCAGGAGCTGGTGGGAGCGGAGCCGGGGCCGAGGCGGATGGTGATGGTATCCATGCAGGTGGTGCTGAGGACGGAGCGGCGGAGGCCGGTGATGATGGAATCGGGGCGGACGGTGTTGCCGGCAACCCCAGTTGATTGATGATTAGATGAATCCCCTTCCTTTTTTTTTGCTGTTGTCGCCGTGTGTGGCCATTTTTTATTTGTTTGATTGTTTGTTGTTAGTGTTGGACGATTGTTGCTTCAGGGCGGACGGGCATTGCTCGTATCCGTCTATTTTAAATTGGAATGGGGGAGGGTTCCTCCCCCCTTTATTTTTTTTACCTTTCCGCTCATTCTTTGTTTGTTATGCCGGTGCAATCACCGGTTGTCGCGGGTCGAGGGCTTTCGGCCTGAGTTTCACTTCGACCATCGTTGATTCTTCACTGGAGAAGGCTTGCAGCTTGAGTTCCAATTCAGCCGTAATCGAACTTTTGGTCGATTTGTGGCGTCGAGGGATCGTAGCCCGAACTTTAACTTCAACTACTGTTGAATTTTACCTTGGCGAAGGCTCATGGCCTGAGTCCCAGTTCAACCGTAATTGAAGTTCGATTGATTTTGGCGTTGAGGCTCGTAGCCCGAATTTTAACTTCAACTATTGTTGAATTTATTTTGGTGAAGGCTCATGGCCTGAGTCCCAGTTCAATCGTAATTGAACTTTGATTGATTTTGGCGTCGAGGGCTCGTAGCCCGAACTTTAACTTCAACTATTGTTGAATTTATTTTGGCGAAGGCTTATGGCCTGAGTCCCAGTTCAATCGTAATTGAACTTTGATTGATTTTGGCGTTGAGGACTCGTAGCCCGAACTTTAACTTCAACTATTGTTGAATTTATTTTGGCAAAGGCTCATGGCCTGAGTCCCAGTTCAATCGTAATTGAACTTAGATTTTGGCGTCGAGGGCTCGTAGCTCGAATTTTAACTTCAACTATTGTTGAATTCATACTGGTGAAGGCTCGTGGCCTGGGTCCCAGTTCAATCGTAATTGAACTTTTATTGATTTTGGCGTTGAGGGCTCGTAGTCCGAACTTTAACTTCAACTATTGTTGAATTTATTTTGGCGAAGGCTCATGTCCTGAGTCCCAGTTCAACCGTAATTGAACTTTGATTGATTTTGGCGTCGAGGGCTCGTAGCCCGAATTTTAACTTCAACTATTGTTGAATTTATTTTGGCGAAGGCTCATGGCATGAGTCCCAGTTTAGTCGTAATTGAACTTTGATTGGTTTTGGCGTCGAGGGCTCATAGCCCGAACTTTAACTTCAACTATTGTTGAATTTATTTTGGTGAAGGCTCATGGCCTGAGTCCCAGTTCAATCGTAATTGAACTTTGATTGATTTTGGCGTTGAGGACTCGTAGCCCGAACTTTAACTTCAAGTATTGTTGAATTTATTTTGGCGAGGGCTCATGTCCTGAGTCCCAGTTCAATCGTAATTGAACTTTGATTGATTTTGGCGTTGAGGGCTCGTAGCCCGAACTTTAGCTTCAACTATTATTGAATTTATTTTGGCGAGGGCTCATGTCCTGAGTCCCAGTTCAATCGTAATTGAACTTTGATTGATTTTGGCGTCGAGGGCTCGTAGCTCGAACTTTAACTTCAACTATTGTTGAATTTATTTTGGCGAAGGCTCATGGCCTGAGTCCCAGTTCAATCGTAATTGAACTTTGATTGATTTTGGCGTCGAGGGCTCGTAGCCCGAACTTTAACTTCAACTATTGTTGAATTTATTTTGGCGAAGGCTTATGGCTTGACTATATACGAGATGACTCAGGCTCGCTTCTGATTGGGTTTCTAGCCCTTTGTTCGTTGTTTTCCCTTTGTTTCTTACTTCAAGAAAATCTACGCGATCTTGCTATGAAATCCCCACAGACGGCGCCAAATTGTTTGACCAATTATGTTTATGGACATTCATGGACCCGAAACAATTGTAAAAATTAAAGGGCCAATCATAGCAGGTCGTAATATACATGAAATTCAACAGTGGAAAAAGATAATTGAGACATGTGTAGAGATAACAGGGGATGCTTAGTGATCTTTATTCATGATGATGGGTTGATCTGCCTCTCCATGAAGAAGTTCAGATCTTTACAATCATGTTTTCAAGGATCTACTGCTACCCTGTATTGTCAATGGTGATTCTCACTCTGCATTGTACTATATGTTTCCTAGAGCCCCCGTAGAGAGAGAGTGAATCCCCCTTTTTTCCCCATTGCTTCAGTATTTATAAGTCTTATCCGAGATAGTTGACTTTCCTTGGGGATCGAGTCCGTGTCGTGGAATTGCTGTGGGCGTACCCACGGGGCGTCGTCTCCGCAAAAAGAGCTTTAGGCGGCTATGGGCGGCCGCTTGTGGTCGAGGGCGGCCGTATCGCTTATGGCGTCTACGCCAGATGAGGGCGGCCTAGATGCTTTGCTGCCCTTATTTGGGCCAAGGGAGGTGATCGATATGTTGTTTATAGGTTGATCTTTAAGAGGTCGAGTTATAGCTCATACAAGTTTGATTCTTGATCATTGACCTAACCTCTTAATAACAGCCTTATCTTCAGCAAACCATATGTTACATAGAGAAATAATAGCAACATCTTATTTGACCTTTGAATAATCCATATCTGGGCTAATCTTGAAAGGAACACGCATGTGGCATCGTCCCGCCAGAGCATTGGCGCGAGCAAGTTCTTCGAGTGTGGCACTAGAAACAGCTCCCTTGGCGCACGAGCAAAAGCTCTGGCGATCCGATCTGTCTTGGCGATAAAAATGAGAGATTTAAGCCCACTGCAGCACTCTGGTGGTAGAGTTCCGCCACCAAGAACGTAACCAATGTATGGATGGAGGGTACTGTACAGTTGATGGAAATATATTCTTGTTGACAAAAGCTTAGCAAAATTTACGTTTTTAAAGAACATGCACAAGTTTTAATATTTATGAAATTTATTTGAACAAGTTGTACTGTCGCGCACTCGTTTGTTTTTGTACATCTTGCAAATTACGTCACGTGAAATGCACCCGCGACCTACAACATGTTATTTTTATTATTATTTAAAGTTAAACTCAAGTCGCGTGAAAAGCGCACTTGAGCTGGGGTTTACGTATAATAACTATGCTACGAAAATCGTACCCATAGTCAAGATGATTTGATTAATCATGGCTAAAGCAAACTATGAAGGTTAGGAGTCATTGTCCTAAATCAATTTAAGATCGTTGCAAAGTCACATATTATGAAAATTTCTTTGGGAGTCCATGCAAATCTTGGGATTGTTTCTTATCTATACCATATATGAAATCTTATTACAAAAAATGTGCATAATTTTTAAATTACCCGCTCAATCCACATTATTTCTACAGTTTTTGTACCAATCATTAAAAGCTAATTAATAGCAGTTGTATCTTCCTATTTATGCGGGTTAAATTTTAGGAGAAGAATATTCTGAACAGATTGGCATGAATATTCTGAACAGATTTAGGAGAAGAATATTGAAACGGAAAGGAGGTTTATATTTTTCATCTTCATCTTCATTTGTTCTTCCATATATATATTTTCCACCGTTGATAGCCACTAAAAAGCTTGAAAGCTTTGTATTCAAATTTGGATTTTTAAAAATTATTATTTGTTTAGATTGGGTGTTGTTGTAAATAATTCAAAATATGTTTAGGAGTTTATATCTTAATTTTGAGGGGGTTTTGTGAAGATTAGACTTGATTTTAACTGAATTTCAAATTGAAACTCGAAGAAGAAGAAGAAGAAGAAGAAGAAGAAGAAGAAGAAGAAGAAGAAGAAGAAGAAGAAGAAGAAGAAGAAGAAGAAGAAGCAAACGAAGAAGAAGAAGAGGAGGACATATTTCCAGAAATTGTATTTAAATTATAGAATTGTAGATAAATTGTAGATTGAGAAGACTAAAACTTCCACAAATCTTCTACAATTATATCGAAAATATCAATTATGCTACAATTGAAATGGGAATTGGGATATTAAAATTCAATGTATCCATTTTGTAGATAAATTGTAGATTATTTGTATTTTGATTGTAGATTGTATTGTTTTATATTTTCACAAATCCAAAACGACTGAAGCTTCTACAAAATCTTTTGCAAAAAACAGTCTTCAATTTATCTATAATTTTTTTTAATTTTTCTACAATTTATCTACAACTTATCTGTAATTTCTAAAAATATATCTTTTTCTTCTTCTTCTTCGAGTTTCAATCTACTGTGTTAACCAGTAACCTTCAGCCACTGCCCAAAAAAATGAGGTCAATGAAATAATGATACATTGATGTTTTGTACGTGTAAATAGAGATTTGGTAAATAAAAACGAATCTGAAGATACGGTCACTAAGTTAAGGTTTTTGGAGAAGTAAATGAGAACTAATCTGAAGATTATTGATGCTACCGTCTATCTCCAAAAAGGGGGGAAATGTAAGGAGAGAGAACCGTGAGATATATGCATACCTTTAATTAAGGAGTAAAAATTGCACATTAATTAGACACTTAATTAAGTATGGTATATGATTGGTAATTTGGTATACTAAGTGTAATTTACTCGAACCTTAAACATGTAGGTTAAAACAAGGCTTTTAAGCCCGGACTAAGAAAGCACGTGGCCCGTGAGGCTTGACTGAGGCTGGGCCGAGCCGGGCCGTGGGTCTAATAAAATATTTATTTAAAATATATAAAAATAAAAAGTATACTGTCTTTAGAGATGGAAAGTGAGAAGTGGATCTTTATTAAGAGGAACCAAAACATGATCTTGAGAAGTTTCAAGAGATGGATATTGTCATGTATTGGAACGACCATTCTAGAAAATATCCCTATCTTTCAATGATGGTGCGTGATGTACTTAGTATTCTTATTACCATTGTAGCATCGGAATCAACACATAGCATTGGTGGCATATTCTTACAAAGTACAAAAGTTGCATTTATTATGAAAATGTTCAAACACGTGTTAATAATCGAAATTGGCTGCACAGATTTTCTTAAACTTAAACTGGTAATATATTTTTTTAATGTGAATTTAAATATTATTAATTTTTTAAATTTAATTATTTTTACTATTTAGTTAATTAATATTGCATATGAATTGTAGATGAAAGTGAAGATGTTAAGATAACCTTGCCACAATCGGATTCAAAAATATTTGATGGAGATTATGTGTTCGATATCTCATAAACATCATGAGCATTTGCTTGAATAATTTGTTTTAAGTTTTGACTTTTAGTAAATGAAATATAGTTTTGTCTTTTACTTTTTTTAGTATTTATTGTGATATATTTGAACAATATAAAAAGTTATTAAGTTTTGTAAATTTTTTACCATCAAAATACTTTTAAACTTTCAAATAAGTATCTATTTTTAGGTTAAAACTTAAAGAAAAAAATATAAAATTATATTTCTAAAATGATGGGGCGGCCCGTGGGGAGCTGGGGCCCACATAGGGCTGGGGTGCACTGGCCATTAGAAGGCTCATCAAAATGGTGAGCTAGCCCAGCCCAATCCCTCAATTGCTAAAGCCCACGTAAACTGAACTGGGTTAGCCCGGCCAGACCCATATTGACAATTCTACATGAAACACTATCAATCCATTTCGAATCAAATATTAGGCACACTTTTACAACTACAGCCGGCAGTTTAGAGTCATTTGTCTTAGTAAAGGGATCTTTATAGGTTAATTTAAAGGCTTTGAGATTTAAATATATACTTAACTCTTCTTAACTATTCAACTCTGCATGGGTTTTCTTCAAGAGCAGCATTATTAGATTGTAGTTGTCAAGTGTTCACCATTCTTTGGCCAAAAGCGTTTTTTTTTTTTACCAAAAGTATTTTAGGCCAAATATTAAGGTGTTTGACAAAACTTTTGGAAGGAAAAAAGGTATTTTTGAAGAGATGCAAAAGCAGTTTGGGAGAAGTAGAAAAAAGTAGTTTTTTTTCAAAAATATTTTTTTGAGAAGCACTTTTGAAAAAAATACACTTGAAGCAGTTTTTAAAAGTTTGACCAAACACTTATTGCTGCTAATTAGTATTTTTCAAATTAATTAGTCAAACATAAACTGTTTCTTACCAAAAGTATTTTTAAAAAGAAATACTTATCAAAATAAACCGATTTTACATTTTGGCCAAACGGACTATAACCTTCAATATGTCAATTGTGCAATCCAACTGGCTTCGAATGGAAGCCTAAAGCCTCATCTAAACTTGAACTAGCTAAAACTCCAGAATCTTTGTGAGTTGTGACTTGTCGAGAGAATTTCAAAAATAGCCAAATTTATAGGCCGTGAAAAAATAGGTAAGTTTCATAAGTTATCAAAATTTAGTCATTTTAAATCTGAGCGAAAATATTATTCAAAATCCGAAAAAAATACGCTCACAAATTTTACGGGAGTTCCAGCATAAGTATGCTTGAACTCCCGTAAATTTTACGGGAGTTCCAGCAAGTATAATTGTTCAGTATAATTTTACGGGAGTTCAAGCATAATTATTGTGGAACTCCCGTAAATTTTACGAGAGTTCGCAAAGTATACCGGTCCAGTATAATATGCTGGAGTTCGTACACAAATGCACTACGTATATTATACTGGATCGGTCCTTGTTGCAGTAAAATAGTGCTATTTTTATTGGTTTGGTAAACGCTGACTATTTTTTATTGACCAGTGTGAAAACTGGCTATACCATGATATTTTAACTGACTTGCCTCTTCTGCTGGGCCAAAACTTTTAGGCCCAACAGCCTGTGGGAACAAAAGGCTTGGGAGTTCGTACACTGGGCCAAAAATATAAATAGGCAAAATTTAAGAAAATATTTCATAAACATAGCAGCAATAGCTATTTTATGTACATAGCAGCTAAATAATTATATTTCTAACAGATATTATTAAATTATGTATCTATAATCATGCATCCAATACATTTATTTCCTTAATGAAAATATTCCCAGTACTTTGTATATTTTTTCCTATATTTCTCTTGAAACCAATCCCTAACATATTTAAATGGTAATATATTTTCCTATATTTTTGCTTAATTTATTCCATAACAGATTTTATATTTTCCATACATTGATCTAGATCTATTTACTAGAAAAAAAGTACATGTAACTTTTTATACAACATAAACTCTAGGTAAAGTATACATCTTTATATTTATAAAAATAAAATACATATGTTTCAAGAAAATATAATATATATTTGAGGTATATGTATATTATAACCACGTAATTCTATATTATTATTATTATTTCAGGGAGTACTTTCTTATTAAAAAGATCAAAGGTATATTATTACCATTGGTATACATAGTATTTCTCATTAAAATGGTATATTCTTTAAAAGTTCATAAAAGGTATATTCTTACGTTAATATTTATATATATGGAATTTCTAAAAAAATTATACCAGATATATGCTAATATATTACCTTAATACCATCATAACATATATTGAGTTATACTATGTATATTAATACATTAGTATACCTCCACAATTGAATAATACCGGAATATATAATATACTTTAACAAAATATAATATAATTGAGCTATATCATATGTATATTATCTTTCCCCTATATTAATACAATAGTATAAACAGAATTCTTCTAAAAAGTTATACCAATATATATATATAATGAATAACTGAATATGTTGTATTAGTTTCATAATGAATAAATGAGTGTAACAGATAAGAAATGTAATGAAAAATACGAGAACATAATTGAATCTTTAATTAAAAATAGGAGAGAAAGTGTGAAAAGACAAATATTCTATAATTTGTGCATTTTGGCTGCTCATTAATTATGTGCATAATCTCTATCTGTCATTAATGTAAAAAAAATTGCCATTTATGAAATAAACAGAAAGTAGTATTATTTTCTTAAATATTTTTTAAAAAGTGATCAAACTGTGTATTTTATCCATTTTGGATACATCATTACAAAGGAACACAAATAACTAAAGAATTAAACCAAAGCTGGCACGCATGTTATCCAAATTCAAAGAATGTATTAGACAGAAACAGACTAACTTTGATAGTATTAGTAACAACTGTTAATCTACTGAAATAATTGATGAACTAAGTTACTACAACTCATCTCCAACTTACTACATACAAATCCTTAAACTTACAAAAGAGACAAATTTTAAATGCTAAACTAAGTGAATTAAACCATTATGCGGTCGAACCAGCCCTATTTCTTCTTCAGATTTTCCAAATTTCAGATGCATGCTAATTGGAACATCAAGACGCGAGATAAACATTTCTCTCTAGCTTCACTTTAACCTCAAAATGTAGACTCCAATCCTATTTCATACTAGATGAACAAACTATTTTTCAGTATATTGTATATTCTATACTACAGCACAAACGACATTAACATGATCCCAGTCCAATTTATGAGCAATTGCAGTCTAAATATCATCTAGACAAACAATGCAGAAAACTGAGGCTAGCAGAGCATAAAGATAAACGAGCTTGGCCAAACAAACAAAATCTTGGTGGAAATCGAACACATGGCAATAACAATTCATGTTTCATTACAAACTCACATGAACTCAAAATTGACTAACATAGACTAACAGATAAAAAAAAAGTTTAAACAAATTCAGTGTCACGACTCAAAGTTATCGTGATGGCACCTAGTCTTAGGGACTAGGTAAGACTAACATTAACTGCAATAACAAAAATAATTAACTAATGTCGAACAATTGCGAAACGGAAATCTCTATACAAATTTACAATCCTAAATCTGACAGTACAAGTCATAAGCTCTACTGTATGGGTTCGAATTTGGTCGACCACGTCTCAAAGGTAATACGACCAACCATTAGGTACCTACGTGCCGGTATAGGGGGAGGGGTGACCCAGGAAGGAAAGGAGAGACTCCCTCGCGTCATCGTCGGCTTCGTTATAAAATATTCTTCTTCTTTTGGCGTTCCTGTGATAAGTAAAGGATCCTCCATTATTTAAGCGGGATCCAGGCCTTGTAATAGGTGATAGTTCATTGGACAAGAAATATAAACTCTCTCTCTTCCTCTGCTCTTGCTCTCACTACCTGTCTATCTCCTTTACTATTGCAATTCCATTTTACTCGAACTATCTTAGGGTTTGTTATTTTCGACTACGATTTATCCCTTTATCTTTCTTGATTGATTTATTTAAAAAGAGTTTAACATCTTTTGAGTCAAATAATTTGGCGCCGTCTGTGGGAAATTTCATAATTGAAATCATAGTTATCATCTGGGATATCAAAAGCAACGATCACTATTCTTCATACCCCATAAGAACCAACAATGGCAAAAAAATAAGCAATGATGAAAATGATAGCAGATGTCTCAAACAACCTCTTAGGCTCCCTCGATGAAGCCAATAGGGAAAATACCGAGAATATAACACCATGCGGTACACCGAAGTGGGAGATCTCTCCCTCTTCATACGGAAATCTGACAGTCTTTCGTGAAAGAGGAGCTTCCACGTCAACATTACCAGCAATCAAAAAGCTGTTGGAGGAATGGTTGACGAGCGCCCTAAGCAACATGCTCAAGAAACCCCCTCAGGGAAATGCCGAAGATTCACCAACGGTGAAAATCGCAGCCATCACAGGCAAGGGCCATGCACGAACGAACAACACCCGCATTGTCATCGACGCAAGTGGTGATGCACTCGCAACCATCCTAAAGAAAATGGAAAAAATGGAAAATGAGAACAAAGTACTTCGTAATCAAATGAAAGAGCACCAGGAAAGGGTCGACAAAATACCTGGCTCCCCCAAGCTGCTACCAAAACGCGATGTGGGAAGGTTTGTCGAACAACCGTACAGTGAGAAGGCTGCTCCTTACCCCATCCCTAAAACCTTCCACCATACTTGAAAATATAAGACCCGACCATGGATCCAGAAGACCATATCTAATCCACTACGTCATCGCGGCAAAAGGCAATGACCTGTAAAAAGCACAAGTGTTTTCTGTACTGTTGAAATAGTTCGGTGAAACTTTGACGGGATGAGCATTAACATGGTATTCATAGTTACCAGCACGGGCGATATCGACATTCGAGGAGATGGTAGACAAATTTACCACCGCTCATGCAGGAGAAAAGAAGGCTGAAGCTAGGGTCAACAACATATTCGCCATCCAGCAACCGGCGGGTGAGGGACTTCGAGACTTCTTGGCCCGATTCAACAGGGTAAGAAGGGGACTGCCAAATGTGTCAGAAGGAATGGCGGTTACAGCCTTCCAAAATGGGCTGAATAGAAATGGATTGAAAGCAACCAAGAAATTGCTCAGTAGACTCATGAAGTACCCTCCCACCATATGGGAAGAGATCCATAATGCCTATTGCACCGAAGTAAGAGTAGATGAAGACAATCTTAATGGTCCAAATCATCGGGTAACGTTAGTCCAGGTCGAGGCAAGAAGAGATCGACGTAACGACGGAAGAAGGGACCAGCCCCTATGTTTCAATCGAGAAAGGCATCGACCTTACGTTAGAACCTCCAGCCCGCCCCCTCCGAGACATGTAGATGCCATGCTATGACATACGACACCCCTTCAGAACGAAAGAGGTATGACTCCACTATTATCTGCTCATAGCTTTTGTGTTTCCCTTAAGAAATAGTGTACGCACTGGAAAAGCTAGGCACGAAGGTGCAGTGGCCGCCGAAAATGACATCGGACCCAAGCGCAAGAAGGTCAAACGTCCTCTATGAATTCCACCAAGAAAGAGGACACAAAACCGAAGATTACATAGGCTTGCGATAAGAGGTGGTCAGAATGCTAAACTAGGGGTACCTAAAGGAACGTCTTAGTGATAAAGGAAGGACTAACTTCGCCAGAGGACGAGACCCCTCTCAAGGACCTCCAAAACTGCCATCACCGGCACACACCATACAAATGATTATCAGCGGCGATGATAAGTCGGTGATCAACCAAGTGAAGTTCACCACCACGCACAAACCCAAACGCACGGTCCCCCACGAACAGTATGACAACTTCGAAGACAATATCTCTTTCGAAAAGTCAGATGCTGACGGTTTGTCTTTTCCTTACTACAATGCTTTAGTTATAACTTTATGCATCACTGATACAGATGTAAAAATAACCATGGTAGACGATGGAAGCGGCGCGTGTATTATCCACCCAAGAGTTCTTATGCAAATGAGGCTCGCAGACAGAATAATACCGCGTTGTATAACACTAACAGGTTTTAACAATGTAGTAGAGCGGACATCCGGGGAAATAATGCTACTTTTCTTAGCAGGAGGGGTCACACTGGAAACCATATTCCACGTCACGAACCAGGAAACAGCCTATAATGCAATCATAGGACACCTTTGGATACACACTATACGAGCCATCCCATCGAGATTTTACCAAGTGCTCAAATTTCCAACCCCGTGGGGGGTATTCAGTATCGAGGCGAACCACGTACCGCCCAAGAATGCTACTGAATCGCCCATGATTACACGTACACCAAACAAGTAAAAGGAACGGGCATGGAGGCATAACAATTATCCATGATGGGGACTAAGCCCGACCCACCAAAAAAGGTTGTCAGAGACCCAAACGTCATAGAGGCCTACAAAGCAACTATAGAAAACCTTGACCAGATCCATCTGGACGACGCCGACATCATAAGAAAGGCTTACATCGGGCACAGCCTCCCTGAACCAGGTAAGTATCATGAATTTATGACTAACAACGCCGATTTGTTTGCCTTTTCCCACTTAGATATGTTAGGCATCCCAAGGGATATCGCCACTCATAGGTTGAATGCCGACCCGCTCTATCCGCCTGTACGACAGGTGAGGAAAAATTCAATATTGCAATCAATAAAGCGGTCAGCGAAGAGGTGGACAAATTGCTCACCAATGGTTCCATCAGAGAATCGAAGTATCCCCAGTGGGTCGCCAATGTAGTCATGGTCAAAAAGAAGAACGAGAAGTGGCGAATGTGCATGGACTTCACCGACCTGAACAAAGCATGCCCAAAAGACTTCTTCCCATTACCCCATATCGACCAACTGATCGATGCAACGACAGGGCATAAACTATTGAGTTGTTTGAACACTTACTCCGGTTACAACCAAATCCTGATGGCCGAAGAGGATTAGGAAAAGACAACTTTCATCAACCATCAATGGACTTCTTACTATAAGGTAATGTTGTTCAGACTCAAGAATGCAGGGGCCACTTACCAACGGTTGGCCACCAAAATGTTTAAGGAAAAGCTCGGCAAAACGAAGGAGGTCTACATTGATGATATGTTGGTAAAGTCAGCAAAGAAAGAGGACCACATTGATCATTTGAAGGAAGCCTTCGAGATATTGAGAAAGTATGGGAAGAAGTTGAATCCAGAAAAATGCGCTATCAGCGTGGCCTCAGGAAAATTCCTGGGATTCCTCGTATCAAAACGAGGAATCGAAGTCAACCCAGAACAAATCAAAGCCATTGACTCAATACCTTAAGCATTGACCAGCAAGAAACATGTGTAAAAGCTGACGGGGCGAATAACCACCTTGTCGAGGTTCATTTCACGATCCTCGGACAGATGTCAAAAATTTCTCAATGTACTAAGGAAAAATCATGGGATCCAATGGAACGAGGAATGCATCGACGCCCTAAAAAACTAAAAGCATACCTGTCCTCACCACAATTACTTGTCAAAGCTGACCCAAGCGAATGTTTGCTCGTGTATTTAGCCGTATGTGATGTAGCTGTCAGCGCTGTCCTGGTTTGTGAAAATAGAGGTATGTGATCCCCATTCTATTATACCATCAAAACCTTAATAGATGCCGAGACGAGGTATCATCGCCTTGAAAAACTTGCTTTGGCACTAGTCACAACTTCATGCAAGTTTAGACGATACTTTTAGTGTCATCCTATAAAAGTAATAACGACCTTCCCCCTAAGGGGCATTCTACATAAACCCAAGGTCTCATGCAAACTCGCCAAATAGGAAATAGAGCTCAGTGAGCACGACATAACCTATCACCCAAGAATCGCCATTAAGTCATGGGTTCTCGCTGATTTCGTCGTCGATTTCAGCACAAAAATATTGCCAGAGGCAAAGCAAGAAGCGCTTCGTGCCTCTGTACATACCGCCAGTCCATAGTACGATGCCCCGAGATGACTAACAATGAGGATGAGTATGAGGCTATGATTGTAGGTCTGAAGTTAGCCCTCAAATATGGTGCACGATGGCTCGTCCTCCATTGTGACTCTCAACTCATCATAAATCAGGTAATCGGGACTTCCCAAATCAAAGAGAAAAGAATGCAGAAGTATCAATTGGAGATCCTTAAATTGATGCTTGAGTTCGACGAGTGTCACTTCAATCAGATCCCTAGAGCATAGAACATCGAAGCAGATGGCCTCACCAAATTAGTTGTGACCACCAGGAATATCAACAAGAGAAATGTGGTCACCCTCCTACATTTTGCAATAGACCACATCGAGGTACTCTCTCTACATTTAACCCGGGACTGGCGTAACTACCTTGTATCCTATTTATAGGACAAAATACTCTCACGAGACAAAAAAGAAGCCAGGAAACTCTGAATGCAGGTCGCTCAATACAGCCTAGTAAATCATGACCTCTACAAGAGGACATTTGGTAGTCCCCTAGCCAAATGTCTGGGGCCGCACCAAACAAGGCAAGTACTAGAAGAATTACATGAGGGTCATTCCGGAGCCCACACAAGGACCCGCGCCCTCGTCTGATGCCTCATCCGCATTGGATACTATTGGCATATTATGAAAAAAGAGCGTTAGACTATGTCTAGAGATACGAGCGGTACCAAAAATACGCCCCCATGATATATCAAGTAGGAGAACACCTCCATTCCATCACTTCATTGTGGCCTTTCATAAAACGGGGAAGGGATATAGTTGGCCTCCTTCCGGCAGGACGAGAAAATGTATGTTTCCTTTTGGTTTTAACTGACTATTTCTCTAAGTGGGTGGAAGCAGGTGCGTACGCACAAATATGCGAACAGGAGATCATTTCCTTTATATGGAAGAATATTATATGTCGTTTCGGCATCCCCAAAGAAATCAGTTGCAATAATGGACCCTAGTTTGTCTCGAAGAAAATGACTGAGTTTTTTGAAAAATGGCATATCAAGCGGATACTCTCCACACCATATTACCCCGCTGCCAACGGCCAATCCAAGTTCTCCAACAAAATGGTATTGAACATATTAAAGAAGAAACTCGAAGAAGCTAAAGGGTTATGGCCCGAATTATTACCTGAAGTATTGTGGGCATATCGAACTACACCAAAATCCAGCACGGGAAAAACGCCATACTTACTAGTCTACGGGACCGGCATAATCATACCCATCGAAGTAGGGGATCCTAGCCTGAGATACTCCCATATAAGCAGAGTAGTTAGCGACGAGAGTAGGTTGCAAGACCTAGATGAGGTCGAAGAATAGAAAGATATGGCCCACATAAGAATGATACCCCAGAAATAGCAAGTAGAGAGATATTACAACAAGAAAGCAAAGATAAGAGTCAAAGTTGGCGACTACATCCTCAAAGCCAAAACATTGGCATCAAAAGACCCAAACAAGGGAAAGTTGGTAACTAACTAGGATGGACCATATAAAATCATAGCGATGGCAAACAAAATAGCATTCATTCTAGAAACAATGGAAGGAAAACTACTCAACAACAACTCCAACGTCGCCCATCTCAAGTATTTCCACTTCTGAAAGATGTCCCTTGAGCCGTACTATTTTTCCCTTACCTGAGTTTTGTCCCAATCGGGTTTTCTCATGGAGGTTTGTAATGAGGCGGCAACAGAGGACACCCGGTAGATCAGAGCGCTATTCATCACCTCGGCCCATCGGCACGACCTCTAGGCTAAAGTAAAGAAGGACTACACCAGACAAATTCCATTGTATGAACATAATTCCATTGTATAAATAGAAATCTCCATTGTGTGAACAGAATTCTCCATTCGAATAAACACCTCCATCATGTGAAATGCAATCGATTTGTATATGACGAATATCACTTCGATCATGGTCGAAGCAACATCCTACTGGCTAAGGCCATCGACATCAGTTTGACCTCATTCGAACTATGACAGATATCACTTCGACCACGGCCAAAGTAACATCCTAACGGTTAAGGCCATCGATATCAATTTGACCTTGCTCGAACTATGATGGATATCACTTCAACCATGATCGAAGCAACATCCTACTGGCTAAGGCCATCAATATCAATTCAACCTCCCTCGAACTACAACGGATATCACTTCGACCACGATCGAAGCAATATTCTAGCAGATAAGTCCATCGTTATCAGTTCGACCTCGCTCGAACTATGATAGATATCACTTTGACCATAATCAAAGCAACATCCTAATGGCTAAGGCCATCGACATCAGTTCAACCTCGCTCGAACTGAGATAGATTTCACTTCGACAACGGTCGAAGCAATATCCTACTAGCTAAGGCCATCGACATCAGTTTGACCTCGCTCGAACTATAATGGATATCATTTCGACCACGGTCGAAGCAACATCATAACGGCTAAGGCCATTGACATCAATTTGACCTTGTTCGAACTATGATGGATATAACTTTGACCATGATCGAAGCAATACCATACTGGCTAAGGACATCGACATCAGTTCGACCTCGCTCGAACTATGATGAATATCACTTCAATCAAGATCGAAGCAACATCCTAACAGCTAAGGTCATCGACATCAGTTCGACATCGCTTGAACTACGACAGATATCACTTCGACCACGGTCGAAGAAATATCCTAAAGGCTAAGGTCATCGACATCAATTCGACCTCGATCGAACCACGATGAAATGTGGTTGTAACGATAATCAGTACATCCCTACGAATACTAAGTGTCTCACTTCAAACTACCAAGGAAATAATGGTGAACTAACAAAGTGGCAAAAATAGTTAATATTACAACAAATGTTATTTACATTCGCCCGTACAGGGGCCCCAAATACAACTAGCGCTCAAAAACTTTCAAATAAAACAAAAACTTTCAAATAAAACAACCAAACTGACGCACCAGCAGGGTAAGCATATTCATACCATGAGTCCGAATTCGGGCAGTTCATGTCGTCAGGGGAGACACCCGCCCCATCGGGAGAGTTAGACTCATACCCACATGACTTACGAGCCATACGTGCCTTAGCATGCACTGTCTAAACTTCCGCCTCTATTGCATGGTCCTCGGCATGAAAAGCTCTACATCGAGCTAAGCATCCGTATAGACCCATATCTCATCTAAATGATGATTTGAGCCTTGACTGACCAGAGGGCAAAATATGGAAGGCCTGGGGCTGCGATCTGCTTTTCCTGTTCTCGGCGGAGCTACTTGCCTTTGTAGGAAGGACAATTCCGCCCCTAGCTCCCCAAGACGCCTTTCAAGATCTGCAACCCAACTGCTTGAGGACTCTCTTTCTCATGTAAATTTCGACCTAGATAGGCAGAGGGCATCCTCCAATGAGACCGTCTCAAAAATGGCAGCGGGCAACTTATCAGCACTAGCATTCAACTCACCCTTGAGTCCGTCAATCTCTATTGTCTTGGCACTCAGTTCGGCACTCAAACTGGCCACCTTCAACTACATGTCGTCATTCTCTGTAGTCACCCCTCAACCCAATTCGAGTTCATCCTCCTTCTCCTTAAGAAGGACCTCCAACTTGCTGTTATAAGCGATGGCCCTCATGAGATCTTCATCTCTCTTCTCCAGTTCCGCAACCCTGCTCTCCAACTGGGCCTCCAGATGTTTGAACCCTTCACAGAACACCTGGAATTCAGGGTCTTGAATATAGAGGCCAGACACCGCCTTGTGCTTGGCACGGTGGTGCTGGTACTTGGTCGATATTTTCCTATAAATATGTGTCCTCCTTCCTTCACGTCGACCCCTCTCCACCTACAAGATGAGGGTCTTAAAAGAAGAAACATAAGTAAGCACACATTTCCATGTCAATCCTACAATACAAAATAAGAAGGGGGAAACCCACCTGTAGGGCCATGTCAGCAACCTTCTAAGACAACTCTGTATCACTCATCATTCTGAGTGTCTCGCTCTCAGGAGTGGCACATAAAAGGGTAAGGGTCGATGCAACATGCTCACTATTTAATAGAAAATTGTAATCCCCCAAGACTACTATACGACTGTCAGGCCCATCCATTATCATTTCAACATGGGTATGGCGACCCAAAAATTCATTTACATCCTCCGGGGCGACGTCGAAACTCGACAGGTCAGCTTGTAGACTAGGCCCTCCAACATTAGTCGACGCACCTCCCTCAGTGGAGTGCACCAAACCAGCTCTAGTGGTAGCCCTCCTCTTGTGGACTGACCTCCCCAACAAAATGGCATCAGCCATGAACACAAGCATTGACTTCGTCCAAGATGCCCCACTCTCGTCAACATCAGTAGCCACCCACTCTCCTAACTCTAATCTTCTCGTTTCTCTCTCTAATGGTTCGTCACCATAAGGGGATTATTCGACATGATGAGAGGTCAGCGGCAACGATGGTATGTCTCTTACCATTATAGAGGTGGACGGGGTCTCCCGCTGAAGAGGTAGAGGATGACCTTCTCGAACAGACGCACACAAAACATCCTGAGCTTCTATGACAATATCAGGTCGTCTAAAAGCAGGGACTGACGCCCTTATCCTAGAAGCTCCCCAGTATGTCATCAACAAGAATCATACAGTGAGATAAAGCTACACGACCGTCGAAGCACTAAATCAAAGGTTTACTTGAGGAAACCTTAGGGCTGCATCGTTGAATGACGGTAGTCCAAGTTCAAGTCTTCTCTACATAGGGCAATAAGCCGGCAACCTAGTTTCTGAAGCCGATGACGGGCTGGGGTGGGCGAGCCATATCTATAAAATAAATGGCCAGAATCAATATTTGCGGAAGATGGAGAGTACAATGAACCATGATACTTACGATTATCATTCCACTTTTTTGGGAACCCCTCGTGGTTAGAAACCACATGCTCAGTCTTGATAAATAAGTATTTGTGCCAATATTTATGGCTCGGTCGGTCGTCTGTTCCGGCCACCAGTCCCTTTGTGCTATGAAGCCTTAGGTGCACCATGGTGCCCCTAAGGAAATTGGGTGAGAATAAATGCAAGAGGTGGTGCACAGAGATGGCACTCTCGGCTAGTTCCGTGTATTAACCAACAAAAGGAGAACCTTGAGCGTGTATGGCATGAGTTAAGCCGGACAGATATGATAGAATCTGCAGAACTCATCCGCCAAAGGAAAAAGAGGCAGGGTATAACCAATCATAAATGGGAACTCATAGAAAGCATAGTACCCGTTTCTGTGAATTTAGCGTTGTCCCCATCTGCCAGAACCATCTCCACGTGAGCGGGGATACCATATTTTATACGAAGAGTGTCAAGATGCATTTGGTATGTCCTCGAAAGTAAGGGGCTCAGAGTAGGAGGTGGGTTCTTACTGAAGTCACTCCGAGACGAGGGATGCCATGGTAATAATGCCTCTACTGTAAGAGGAATGTCATCGTCTTCCACCTCTACTTCTCCGCTATTAGAGAAAGGTACTGAACTCACCAAAACAATCTCATGAACCTCCTCAGTAGGGCGATGAAATTTCGGCATGATTTCGTATAGAAGTAGCAAGTCACACCGATGGAGAGTAAGAAAATAAGGCTTCTGATTGCGAGTGAAAGAGATAAATTGAGGAGATGCGAAAACGGAAGAAGAAGATCGAAGAATTCTCGAGAATGGCTAAAGATCTTCAATAAAATTGAACCCTTCACCTATTTATAGGGTTAGGTGACGCTAGGATCGAGGCGGAAGGCTTCAAATCAGCTAGGGAAACCAAGCACCAAACTGTCAACTTTTCTACATCTTAAATACGTATAATGATGATGTATGCAAACGTTGACATCACCCAGGGAGGAGCGTTCTTTTCAATGTTCTGCCGAATATGATTATGATCTCCTATACATGCCACGTCGTAATGTCTCGACAAGCCAAATTATCTTTAAAAGAGGCACTAATTCCACCCATCGAGGACGCACCTCACTGCGAGTAACTGTATGGGTTCGAATTTGGTCGACCATGTCTCAAAGGTAACACGACCAACCATTAGGTACCTACGTGCCGGTACAAGGGGAGAGGGTGACCAAAGAAGGAAAGGAGAGACGCCCTCATATCATCGTCAGCTTCGTTATAAAATATACTTCTTCTTTTGTCGTTTATATGATAAGTAAAAGATCCTCGGGAGATCCAGGACTTGTAATAGGTGACAATTCTTTGGACAAGAAATATAAACTCTCTCTCTCTCTCTCTCTCTCTCTCTCTCTCTCTCTCTCTCTCTCTCTCTCTCTCTCTCTCTCTCTTCCTCTACTCTTGCTCTCTCTACTGGTCTATCTCCTTTACTATTGCAATTCCATTTTACTAGAACTATCATAGGGTTTATTATTTTTGACTATAATTTACCCCTTCATCTTTCTTGATTGATTTATTTAAAAAGAATTTAACATCTTCTGAGTCAAACATCTACAAAGTTTTTGCTAGAAAACCTCTAAATACAATTGTTCTAAAATAAGGATAAACAGTGCAATACAAAAACTAGAATGCAACTCCAAAGCCCGCGAACACAACAATAAGTTTACCTTGAGTCTCCACACCAACAATCCGCACAACTACTAACGAACAAATACCCGAATCTACACAAATATTCTGCAAAAGTATAGTATGAGTACAACACAATGGTACCCAGTAAGTATCAAGACTAACCCTAGTGGATTAGTGACAAGCGACAATTAAGACACTTATTGGACTAGATAATTGAACAAGTATAGTGTAGAAACAACAAAGTACAATATATATATATATATATATAAAAGACTACGTGTTATTTGTGGCTATTCCTTATATTTTTAGGAAACTCATAGTCCCTATAAGTTTAGGAAAACCCATTGTTATTATTTGGGAAAAGAAAACCTATAGTCCTCGTCAAATCGGGAAACCTTTCTCTTATATGTTTGAGACCTTTTGGGATCTATATATAGGGGTTGTAGTTGGGGATTCCAAAGATTGTACCGTGCCTTTCTTCTCAATCATAGTGAAAAATTCTCTCTATTTTTGCCCCGAGGATTAGGCTTAGTCGAACCTCGTTAAATCCTCGTGTTGATTTTTCTTCTCTATTTGCTTTGTGTGTGATTGTGTTCTAGTTAACCCATGATATTTCACAACAATTGGTATCAGTGCAAGGTTCGGGTTTCTACACATAATTTAGTGTTAAGATGTCATCATCATCTTGAACAAAGTATGAAGTAGACAAATTTGACAGAGGTTCTAATTTCAGTCTATGGAAGATTATGATGAATTCGTCCCTATTGTTACAAGGATTATGGAAAGCAATTGATGAGGATTTTCCTGAAGATATGAAAGAGACAAAGAAGGAAGACCTGAAGGAGAGGGCTTTGAGTGCGATCTTCATGAGCGTTACAAATAAAGTTCTTCGAGAAATTGCTGAAGAATATTCTACAGCAACGGCATGGAAGAAGCTGGAAGATTTGTATTCTAAGAAATCGCTGACAAACTACCTATACCTGAAAAGGAGGTTATACAATCTCCGTATGAACGAAGGTACACCTATTAAAACTTATCTTGATGAGTTTAATTCAATTATAATGGACCTGAAGAATGTGGATATTAAAATTGAGAATGAGGACTAGGCCTTGATACACTACTATATGGGAAAAGTAGCATTTCACTAGAAGATGTTAGTAATGTACTGAAATCTAATGATTTGAAAAATAAGCTTTCAAAAACAACAGAATTGAGGGCGAGGGTCTTGTGATTAGAGGAAGAACACAACAAAAGGGCTTTAACAGAAAAAAGTTAACCGCAAGATCAAAGTCTAGAGCAAGGAAGCAATACTATTATGAGTGTGGGGAACAAGGTCACTACAAGAGACATTGTCCTAAGCTGAAGGAGAAAAGAGGGAAGCATAAAATAAATAATTCGGCAAATATTGTTGACACTGGCAATAATTCTGATGATAGTGACTATGTAGGGGAAGTTTGTGTTGTGAGTTCTAGTCATGGGCGAAATTCTTTGGTTCTTGATTCTGGTGCTACTTCCATATGTGTCCACACAAGAATTAGTTTGCAACTTACAAATAAATGAGTGGGACTGTCTATATGGGAGATGATAATCCATTACTAGTAGAGGGGGTTGGTAATATCAAATTGAGAACGTTAGACGGAATTATCACAAATATTGAGTGGTGGCATGTTCCTCGGATAAAGAGAAATTTGATTTCTCTTTCGACTTTGGATGATCAAGGGTATAAATTTCACTCCGAGAATGGAACACTTAAAGTGTGTAAAGGCTTCATGGTACTCATGAAGGGTAAACTACATTCTAAATTGTATTATCTTCAGGCTAGTGTAGTTGAAGAGGAAACTGTTGTAGCTTATGAAAAAAATGATCTGAATCAGTCTTAGTTGTGGCACTTGCGACTTGACCATATGAGTGATAATGGATTGTATTTGTTGAATAAGCAAAATTTGCTAAATGGGTACAAAAATTAAGTTTTGAATTTTTGTGAGCATTGTCTGTTTGGTAAACAGACAAGGGAAAAGTTCATCAAGAAGGCCGAGTACAAGACTAGAGACAAGTTAGATTATATACACTCTGACTTGTGGGGTTCAAACAGAGTTCCTTCTAAGAGTGGTGCCAGGTATTTTATGACTTTGATTAATGATTACTCAAGGAAGGTGTGGGTGTATTTTTGAAAGATGAGGCATTTTTGACATTTGTTAAATGGAAGATGATGGTTGAGAGGTAAACAGAAAGAAAATTTAAGTGTCTTC
The DNA here is from genome assembly GCA_032618575.1 of Nicotiana noctiflora. NCBI lineage: Eukaryota > Viridiplantae > Streptophyta > Magnoliopsida > Solanales > Solanaceae > Nicotiana > Nicotiana noctiflora. The sequence goes on along the minus strand of JASVEL010006330.1, from coordinate 210,946 downwards.
GAACTGATAATGGGTTGGAATTTTGCAATTTTGAGTTCGATAATTTTTGCAGCATGGAGGGCATAGTGAGACACGCACTTGTATCGGAACACCACAACAAAATGGTGTTATAGAAAGTATGAATATAATGCTTTGTGATAGGGAACGAAGCATACTTTCACACTCATGTGTTAGCAAAGATATTTTGGCTAAAGCAATCAATACAACTTGTTATTTGGTCAATATATCTCCATCCACAACTATTGAGTTCAAAATTCCTTTTGAGGTATCGTATGGTTCGCCTGCTGATTGTTCAAATTCAATGATATTTGGTTGTCCTGCTTATAATCTTGTGAGGGATGAAAAACTTGAGCCGAGGGCAAAGGAGTGCATATTTATAGGGTATGCAACTAGAGTGAAAGGTTATAGGTTGTGGTGCACAGATCGAAAGATTCAGGGCTAATTATCACTAGAGATGTAGAATTCAATGAATCTGCCTCATTGGACAGTCAGAGGGAGAAGGCAATAACATAAACAGATCATGGTGTCAGTGACCGCATAGAGCTAAAAATTGAATCTCCACTTGCTCAGCCCAATAGTTCTAAAGTAGAAGAAGTGGAGGAGGTGCAAAATATTGATCAAGATGATAATGTTGATGCACCTGCGCAACAACAACCATATATCATTGCAACATGTAGAGAGAAGAGAGTGATCAACTGACCGCAAAGGTTTGCAAACATAATTGATCGGAATCTTCTTAGATATACGAATCCAGTGGGATTTGCTTTGGCCATTGCAGAGACCGTTGATGTGTTTGAGTGGTATAGCTATCTAGAAGCTATTCCGAGTATAGAACAAAATCGGCGGATTAGTGTTATGACTAAAGAGATTGAGTCTCTTAACAAGTTTAGGTGTTGCCTAGACTTGGTTGATGTGTGCGAAAATGGATAGAGCCCTTGCGATGGCTGAGGGCAAGATAGAGAGACAATGTTCGTGTTGATGAAAAGAATTCAAGCCAAGAGGAAGATTTGTTATTAGTGGCTTGAATTAATTCCTTGTATTTTTAGGAGACTCATACTCCCTATATGTTTAGGAAAACCCATTGTCCTAATAGATTTGGGGAAAAAAACCTATAGTCCTTGTCAAATTGAAAAATCTTTCTCTTATATGTTTGGAGCCTTTTGGGATCTATATATAGGAGTTGTAGTTGGAGGATTCTAAAGATGTACCGTGCTTTTCTTTTCATTCATAGTGAAAAACTCTCTTTGCTTTTGCCCCGAGAATTAGGCTTAGCCGAACATCATTAAATCCTTGTGTTGACTTTTCTTTTCTATTTGCTTTGTGTGTGATTGTGTGTTAGTTAACCCATGATATTCAGTAACACTATGCATAATGACAAAATAATACGAAAATTTTAGTAAGAAAAGGAAACAACAACTAACAGCCGAACACTAAAATAATGACACAGCATGATTATTTAATGGGTGGAATTCTATAAATTTTATAGGTAGAGCAGGGTAAACATTTTCACTTTTATAGCTACTCCTATCTTTACCCCACTTTTAAAGAATCCGGAACCAAAATAGGTTTCTTTTTAATTTTTGTAACATTAATACGTTTTTAAAAAAAAAACTAAGTATATACAACGCCATAATAAGCGGCGTTGTATTTAACGTCCGTTATGGTACAACGCCACTTATTGTGGCGTTGAACGTATGAGGTTCAACGCCACAATAATTGTCGTTGTACCCATTATAATAACCCTACACCTTTCGTCTTCTTCCTCACTTCTCCCCCACCATTATTTTAAAAAACACCCTCGGTCCCCCCTCCCAAAACTCGAATCTGCCCTATTTTCTTTAAAAAAAAAACATTCCCCCGAGTTGTTCGTATTGTGTTAGAAGTGGTCCCGCTATAGTTTAACACTATTGGATTCGTGGATAGACGGGTTTGGAGGCATTATATTCATAGTTTTCATCTGTAAAAAAATCAAATTCGAGGTATGTTTCATATTACTATTATTTTGTTTGTATTTTAGATTACATGTTAGTTTTAGTTATTTTATGTTATTTTTCGAACTAGTATGTGTAATTTATCCAAAATATTATATGTTAGTTGTTTATATATATTTGTCTAATTTAGTTAGATTACATGTTAGTTTTAGTTAGATTACATGTTAGTTGTTTATATATATTTGTGTAATTTATATTATTTGTTAGTTATAAAATACAGACCTTTTTAGCGTAGTAAAACATAGACTCTTTTAGGCTAGGAAATTTTAGAGCCTTGTAGCGTAGTAATGTGTAGTATTTAGCTTGGATTGTTGGTCCTCAAAATTAAGTTATAAAATTAAGTTATTAAAAATTATCGAACCCGGGAGCTCAAAAATGATTGAACCCGGGAGCTAAAAAATTATCGAACCCGGGAGCTCAAAAATTATCGAGTCCGGGACCCATAGCTATTAATAATAGTTTGGTGCCGATGGGCCTCAAAATTAAGTTATTAAAATTATCGAACCCTGGAGCTCAAAATTATTGAGCCCGGGAGCTCAAATATATTTAATTTAGACAATTAAATTATTCTAAATATATTTTTTAATTATAAAAATAAACATAGCTATTAATAATAGTTTGGTGTTGCTCGGCTTCAAAAATATCGAGTTCGGGACCAATATTATTAGCAATTTGTACAATTAAATTATGTAAAATATAACTTTAAATTATAAAAAAATACATAGCTATTAATAATAATTTGGTGCCGCTGGGCCTTAAAATTAAGTTATTAAAAATTATCGAACCCGGGAGCTAAATATTATCGAGCACGGGAGCTCAAAAATATTTAATTTAGACAATTAAATTATTCTAAATATATTTTTTAATTATAAAAAATACATAGCTATTAATAATAGTTTGGTGCCGCTAGGCTTAAAAAATATCGAGTCCGGGACTCATATTATCAGCAATTTGTACAATTAAATTATTTAAAATGTAACTTTAAATTATAAAAAAATACATAGCTATTAATAGTAGTTTGGTGCCGCTGGGCCTCAAAATTTAGTTATTAAAAATTATCAGCAATTTATACAATTAAATTATTTAATGTGTAACTTTTGTAAGTTATTAAAATTTTTAATTTTACAGTCGACGACATGGATGCGCCCATACATCCTGGCCATAGGAGCTTAGATCTATTAGGCATACAACCCCAACATCGATCTGAGTACATCTGGGATGGACAGTTATTGACAGAGACATTCCGGGCTCGGAGAGTCGATATCTTGTGGGAATTCCTCACTGTGCGAGATTTGCATCCTAGAGTCGTCCATCACTTGGAGTTGATGGGATTTTATAGGATTATTCGCATTGGCCGAATACAACTAGACTATTCATTGATCACGGCCATCATTGAGCGGTGGCGACCGGAGGCGCACACCTTCCACCTTCCCATTGGTGATACCACTATTACGTTGCAGGACGTAGAGGTTTTATACCACCTGCCAGCTGATGGGTTGCCTGTTCTTTTTCTTGCGGCCATGAGGCATTTTCCGCGCGAGTCGTATTGGGATTTGCTTTAGATACTCACAGGTTTGAGGCCGGAGGCCGCAGATCCGAGGGCTGGGATCAGTCGGGTACATTTATCCCCTATTCGACAACGCCTGGAGCAGCTCCACCCTCATATCATTGATTAGTTAGAGGAGGAGGATGTAAGCCAGTACACTAGGTTGCTGCTGCTCCTTCTATTTGGGGGTGTCTTGTTCCTTAACACTTCGGGTAATTTAGTTAGCCTTCGGTTTCTCCATCATATAACACGGTTCGAGGATACAACCACATACAGCTGGGGTGCTGCTATCCTCGCATTCTTGTACAGGCAGATGTGCCGGGCTTCTATGGGCACACAGAGAGATATTTGCGGCTTCCTGCCCCTTCTACAGGTGAGAACATATTCAATGAAAATATTTGTTACTAACAAATCTACCTAGGTATAGTTTATCTCACAGTATACATCAACTTTCTATGTTAGGTTTGGGTATGGGAGCTTTGTGCAGCTCAGGCCACCTTTGCCACAGATACTAGCTGACGTTGCATTACCAGACATTCCTTTTGCTTCTAGGTGGGTCATGCAGCGTGGATTTACATGGGCATATAATTCCCATCATAATCTGCCAGGCATCAGGGATGTGTTAGACTTCCTCGAGGATGCACAGGTAAAAATCTAACTAAACGTACCAGTTATTATTTAATTTAGTATTACGAATACTAACCATTTGTGTTGTTATTTGATAGTTCATCTGGACACCCTATAGTGAGGACTTGTTAGCTACCTTGCCAGCGTACTGTACTCTAGGTCGGCCTATTTGGAGGACTTTTGTCCCTCTTACATGCCTAGATATAGTGGAGCATCATGCCTCGGAGCGGGTTTCTCGTCAGTTTGGCATGCTGCAGCCTATACCGCCTCCGCCTTCATGGCATCCCTCACATTATGAGAGGGATTATCGTAGCAGGGTGGACGACACCTTTTTAGGCTGGCTCCAGACTCAGCTGGTTATTTGGGATAGACGGGGTGATTTGATCCCACATGCGCAGCACTATCCTATTGAAGGGTATTTGGCATGGTATCGCACAGTGTCCCCTCTATTTGTCGGCAACCCGGTGCATCAGGTAGATGGGCGGTGCGTCTCATACGCCGGGAGACACGAGGCTCTGGTAAGTTTTATGTTATATTTAATAATGTACATATAATGTTGTGAGTAAAACCTAGTTTACATTATTTACTTTTGTGCAGGCCATTGGATTGCATACAGTCTACCATATGGGGCAGGAGATGCAGAATTATGCGCACGCTCCAGTGGCAATTATGGATTATGGTCGGCGATTCATGGCGGTGGCTGCCGAGACACTACAGCGTGCCAGATCGGATCAGCGCTTGGCACATGATGCTGATTATATTGATCCAGTCACATACTAGCGTGCCCAACGACCTGCTACCCGACGACCAGGTGCTGCCCGATGACCTCGTGCTGCCCGATGAGGTGGTGTCCAGCAGGAGGCCGGTGATGCTCCCGATGATGATGTTGCTGCTGCTATGCCAGGAGGCATGCATGAGACGGACATTCCGTCTTACAGCCTTGGTATTTATGACACTGCATGTCCTTCACATATGACCCCACCGGGTCCATTATTGATCACAAGCTCTGATTTCCAAGTAGCAGATTGGGGTGCATATTACCCTGGCCCATCTACCATTGATGAGGATGTACCGACCAGAGATATCTCCAGTGGACGCCATCTGAGTTATGGGAGCTCTTCACATGCTCAGGTATGAGTTTATTAGTTGTGAATATGAATTTCTTTTAACTATAACTTATTTTATTTATTACATTATAATAATCTCCTTGCTCATGCTTCAGTTGACGATGCGACGGATGACTACATACATGATCCAGATGTTATTATGGTAAGAAAATATAACTGTAAATTATAAATTATTATGTGATTTTGTAAACTAATTTTTATTTTATTATGTAGTCTTCTACTGGACCTGACAGCACCATTGTTGCATGTCATCCTGAGCCACATCCAGCTATAAGGAGGAAATTCGATGATAATGATCCTGATAGCATACCTGGACGGGCGGGGATGCGCCTCAGGCCGACGGTTGATTTGAAAAAAACCATTGCGGGGCCCATTGAAAAAAAAAACCTTTTTTGTGTATATGTTGTAAATAATATTTTTTGTAACAACAATATTTAATCAAATATCTCTATTAATTTTTTTAGTTCTCCATTTGTTTTATTGTTTCGTATCACAACGCAAGAACTTAAACTTAAATGCGACAAAAACTTCAAATAGTACAACACGAACAAAAACATAATATTCAACTTAAACTTAAATTACTAGAACACAAACATAAACATAAACATAAGTTAATAAGAAAGACAAACATACAAATGAACTAAACACATAGTAGGAATTGTTTAGTCCCGACTTCCATTTATTCTACGTTCTAACCACTTAAATTGTTCGAGCAATTGTTCTTTTTCGTCTTCTAACTCTTTCACTCTTGCCTTAAGCTCCGCAATTTTCTGTTTATTTTTTTTTCTTTGTTCCTTAACTGCTGCAAAATTCCATTCTGCTCTCCTTTTTTTATCATTTACTTCCCTTAGCTCGTTCCTCAGTTCTATCATTTTTGTATGGAGTTCGTAGTTAATATCTGCTTAGCCTAACCACATATTATGCAGATTAAGCATTCATTCTCTGTAGTTTGCTTGGAGACATTGTTCCTCAGCCCATTCATAAAACTCACACATTGGTTCATCTGGATTTTTGTACGCATCCAACTAGTTCATACACATCCAGTACTTACGTCCAACATCATTACCTTCCCAACTTGTTTGCTGCACACAAGCTTTTGCACAATAACACACTGGTGTACCATATTGAGCCATTTAGTTTTACTTAGAAAATATCAAATTTTGGAAGAAATATTCTGGTTTAGTAATTTTTTGAGCGTATATGATGAACGGAATGAGCCCGGTATTTATAGGTGAGTGAATGCACACACAACGCCACTTTTTATGGCGTTTTACACACACAACGCCAATTTTTATGGCGTTGTATGTTACACGGTCAGCTTTTTCAATTTGACAAGACATCACATGCACAACGCCAATTTTTATGGCGTTGTATGTTACACAGTCAGCTTTTTTAGTCACTTTATGCCTACTTTATGTCATTGATAAGTCTACTTTATGTTTACTTTATGTCATTGATAGGTCTACTTTATGTCATTGATAGGTCTACTTTATGTCTACAAGCCAACACACAAGTTAATTTAATGAGATTCGTGTTAAATTTACATTGCTCCATCAGTCATTTACCATCGATCATAACTTCCACTACAGATGTCCAAATTACAATTTCTTTTGCTTCACGGAAACTAGACACGAAGGGCTACAACTTTTGTGTTTCACACATTTTTCGATTCCTTGTAGATTACAACTTATGAGCTTCCAAAGTTGCCTCCCCGAAAGCAAATTCTGGAAAAAACGAGCTCCACTAGTTATTTTCAATAGACCATAACTTTCACTACTGACATCCAAATTACAATTTATTTAGCTTTCTGCAAACTAGACATGAAGATCTACAACTTTTATGTTTTGAAATTTTCCTGATTCCTTATAGATCAAAAGGTATAGGCCTCCGAATTAAGGTCTACAACATTAATGAAACATAATTTTATTTCATAAATAAACCAAAATACACATTAGAAATAAACCAAAATACACATTACATATTATTATAACTCATACATTGTTAGGTAAACTAGAAGAACACCTACCCCGAGCTTGATTACTGTTGCCATACAAAGGACATTTTCTACGGTCGTGTCCAGGTTGCGAACATATACCACATTTTCGCGTATAAATTGTATCACTAATATCCATTTGGTTCTGTATACGTGTTCTCTTCTTCACCCGCATCTTACGCAAATACGACTTATTACACACCATTTTAAATGGTGCAGGAGGCCAATAATGCTCAGCGCCCAGTGGTTATAACTGACTACTATATGTGTTTACGTACTTAGAAATGCTATAGTGTTGATCAACATAGTTTCTTGCACCTAAACCAACATGTTAAAAGCACTTGATGGCATGTGAGCAAAGCATGTGGTAGATGGACCATTTTCCACAAGAGCATAACCTTGCAGTTTCATTCACAGTATGCACATTATTACCCCGATTTTGATGGATAGTAGTGCGAACTTCAAACACATTTCTGTCATTATCATACTGCAAAAATGAATGCCAATGTGCTCATCGTCTGTATTTCTCAAATCTCGCCATTGGCACAGACATAAATTCAACACCACGTTCCATCAATGACGTTGCAACCGCAGTTCTCTAAACAAACCTCTCTGCCATTTGCTTGAATGACATTTGCACCATGGCTGTAATAGGCAATCCTCTAGCCGACTTCAATAACACGTTGAAAGACTCTGACACATTTGTAGTCAGAGTTCCCCATCGTCTACCACCATCCGCATGCAAAGTCCACTTTTCAAGGTCATGTCGCATTAACCAACGATAGGCTGCCTCGTCTAGTTGCCTGATATATTCCATGTGCCTCCGGAATTTATGTTGTTGATGATCTGTTGCTTGCCATCCACATCAAATCATGCAAAGATTTACTGGGAAATGCCTTCTGGAAATTGGCTTTCAAATGCCTAACACAGTAACGATGATAGGCATAAGGTTCTTGCCATGCAGGCAAGTTCTCAACAGAACTTAAGATGCCACCGTGCCGATCAGAGATTAGACAAATACCATAACGTTGTTTCACAACGTGCTCTTTCAAGTGGTTCAAAAAGAGCGTCCTCGTCTCTTTGCTTTCATTGGCATAAATAGCAAACGCCAGAGGAAATATCTGTCCATTAGCATCTACTGCCACGGCTATTAATAGCTTGATATCGTACTTTCCATAGACATGAGTGTTGCCTATGGATATTATAGGACGACAATGCAAAAAACCATCAATTGCTGGTTTAAACGCCTAGAACACATAATTGAATATATATTCTGCTATACCTACACTTCGCTCAAACTTCCACTGAATAATCGTCCCGCGGTTGAAATGCTGCAATGCAGCCATGTATCTAGGCAGATCTGCAAATGACTTATCCCAATTACCATACACTATTTCAAACGCTCGTTTGCGTCCGAGAAATGCCTTTCTTTTAGTTATGGTATGGCCATATTCCTGCTGGACAGATGTAATACAGTCTTTGATTTTATACCTTATGGATTGTTCAACGTGTGGAATAAGAACAAGAGAAATCAAGTCAATATCTAAATTAAAGTGATTCCCGTTGAATGTGTCCATTTCGCATGCGTGGGTGGGAATGTATTTACCCACTTTCCACATACCTGTCTTCTCTTTTGTCGAACGCAGCATCCAATTACATGGCCAAAACCACATGTGGCAAATAACCTTGTATACCGTTGGACTTGACTCCGCTACTAGCATCTCATGACAGTCTTTTACGTTGTGCATTTTACAAGCCCTGGTTAGGCGCACTTTATTAGGAAAAAACATCCCATTTGCAAGCACCGTTGGTCTAGATTCATCCCACTTTACTGTCCAGATTTCATCAAAATCCCATGTGAGAGCTTCCACATCCGGCATGGTTGGTAAATTATTAATGTAAGGAATCTCTCTTGAATTAAACGGCATTTTAGACTCATACTTTTTGTCTTTGGGGGTCTCTGTTCAAACCAGGTTCTTCCTCATCATCCTCAGCATCACCATCCTCACAATCAAAGGGTGTCTCATCACCGGATTCATCCGCATTATTGTCGTAGTCATTGTTCTCTTCCTCACTTTGTGCATCTGCCAGGTGCCTATGTAATACATCATTTTTGGGCAATTGTGTGAGTTCAACTTGCTCATCTTCACTGCACAATCAACAAAAATATGATGAAATTCCATGTTTTATATATGATTTTCCTAATTCACGTAAACCACTTAACTTACAAGTCATAATGTGATGAAATTCCACGTTGGACATGACTACCGGATGGGCCACTTGTTAAATCCATATATGGTCGGTACCCCCTATTAAATATGCGAGTGTTACTATTAAATCAATTTAATAAAAATATACTTAATTATCACAAATAATAAATAAAACTTACCAGTCGTCTTGTGAGTTATGGAAGCAGGCGGTGATAAGTTTAAATCAAAGATAACTCTTTCATCCGGAACTTGTTCGGCAAAAGCTGTTCCATAATAACCACTCGATGACTGGGGGTTATCTCTACTACACACAAGCTCATTTTTAGGGACGTCTTCGACCTTCACGTACATCTCCAGCATTGCGATTACAAGAAAATCACGACATTCGTCCGGAGTCCTCAAAAATCACGCAAAGTTTCATCATCGTCGATGTTAAACTCCGAGTAAAAAGCAATCGCTTGCGGGGTGACGGAATACGGATATCTTCCGGTAACTTTAAGTATGACGGAACGTTTCCTCACACTCATTTTTTTGCATAACAACGATATCAATGTCAATGGCAATTTAACATGACATTTAGCGGGAAAACTATAGCTGACAGAGTTATTCTCCATCATAACCTCACCACCCCAATATAAAGAAGTTCTTATCCTTCGCTCTTAAGACATAATGAATAAATGCTGTAGAATTTAAGAATAATAGAGCAAGAAGAGTAATAGAGCAACAAGAGTTTTATAAATTTTTTGAATGTATAGAATACGAGTGTAACACCTCTTTATATAGAAAACCAAGAGTCGGGGTGGTCATACAACGCCAAAATAGTTGGCTTTGTACTGTTCAATAATTGCACAGCGTACAACGCCTGAATTAGTGGCGTTGTACAGACACTGACAAGTACAACGCCACTTTATCTGGCGTTGTACACTAACGACGCCGTTACCGTTAGTATACAATGCCAAATAAAGTGGCGTTGTATATACTTATGTCTTTTTTTAAAAAAAACCCTAAAAACGTTCTTTATTTTCAAAATTTACCTACTTTGATTCTGGATTCCACTTTTAAACGTATTGGGCCAGATATTGTGTCAAGTCTGGGCTGCTCCATTTAGCCCAGGTCGCGATGGGTTTCAGTAAATATCCAAACAAAAACCCTAGTTCTTTGTTCTCCATAGCCACAGACGGGGCACAGAGCAGCCGGAGAGGGAGAGAGGAAGAGGGCCGTAGAGGAAATGGTGACCTACAAAGTAAGCTTTTAAACTTGCTTTACTTTCCCTTTTATAGAGGTTCAGTTGATATCTCTAATTCTTTTTGTGTGTGTGTGTTTGTTGTTTGGCAGTTTCATCAGTACCAGGTGGTCGGGAGAGCTCTGCCAACAGAGAACGATGAGCACCCAAAGATCTACCGCATGAAGCTCTGGGCTACCAATGAGGTCCGTGCCAAATCCAAGTTCTGGTGAGTATCACTACTTATTTTGTGACAATGAGCGCAGTCTTAGTATAAACATATTACTACATAGTTGGATGTGTGTATTGGAAAATGATTATTACCTAATAATAAGATGTTGGTTGATTTGGTGAAAAAAGGTACTACTTGAGAAAGTTGAAGAAGGTGAAGAAGAGTAATGGGCAGATGCTGGCTATTAATGAGGTATGATCTCGATATCTATGTCGTTTTCTGGTATTCCTTTATGTATTTGGATTTTTTGTGTCAAAGTCGGTACACTAATGAATCATGATTCATCAACTATGCCTCAATGCCAAATTGCTCCTTTATATGGGCTTTGGTTCGGCTTTGCTTCAAAAAGATTACATAGGGTAATTTGTCTGTTTTCCCTAAAATTGATTTCGTACTTAACCATGCATCTATTGCCTCTTTGTTATACATATTTTTAATCAGTTAAATGGGAAATATAAATGCCAGCTTACTGGATTTCGGTGTCTGCTGATTGTTGAGTTGTATTCTAAACAATTGACCTACCAATTAGAATGAGATGATGGCATTTAGATTTTGACCTTGTGGAGGCAGTTTTATTTCTACTACAAGATATTGCAGGTTTATAAGACCTATATTTGGAAAGCTTTGTGTTGCAAATGTGGCACATACTATTTCTTTCATACTGATTATGTTTTACCTATTAGATGGAATTGTTGGTTTCGCGTTCTGTTTGCCATACTTTTTCAATTCTGTCGTTTCTTCTGTCAATGTATTGTATAACAGCTGTGTCTGGGCAGTGTTTCTGTCTGCATATCATGAACGGTACTGTTGCTTCTGCTTCTTCAATGATTCCTTCTCTTACAAGTTACAACAGCACTAGCTTTACTGTCCACCACTCTACCTAGAGGGAGGCTTTGGGTTTGAATTGTAAAGTTAAAATTCTGTTGCTAATTTGCATGATAAAAGAGGTGGATTTTGGTGATATTATTCTTTTCATTAATCTGTTTGAGATGAGGGTTCAAGTTGCTTTGATGGATGTAATGATGGAAGCAAGTCGAGGATAAGATGCATAGTAGAGGATGTGAGCTAGTATATAATATATGTATGGTTATGGATGAGTCGAGGGGGAGAGAGAGGGCAGGGGACTCAAAACCCTGTTATGGTGCCTCTGGAACTTAACTTTAGAAGTGGTATATGACTTGCTTGAATGGTTGACTGAAATGTTATTTTTATCTGTAGATCTTTGAGAAGAATCCAACTACGATCAAGAACTACGGTATATGGCTGCGTTATCAAAGTAGAACTGGGTACCACAACATGTATAAGGAGTACCGAGATACCACTTTAAATGGAGCAGTAGAACAGTTGTACACTGAGATGGCTTCACGTCACAGGGTCCGCCATCACTGCATCCAGATCATCAAGACAGCCACTATTCCAGCTAAGCTATGTAAGAGGGAGAGCACCAAGCAGTTCCATGACTCCAAAATCAAGTTCCCATTAGTGTTCAAGAAAGTCAGACCACCTAGTAGGAAACTCAAGACAACATACAAGGCTACAAGACCCAACTTGTTCATGTAACATGTTAGGTCACAAGTTAATTGAGACGCAACTTTGAATTTTTGCAAATTTTGTTGCACTAGTAGGCAAGCTTGACATTGAATGAAAACCTTTTGTCTTTTCCTGTTATTATGTTTCTAGCCTAAAAGGTATCGGACTATCTCTTATTTTCTGAGTCCTAAAAATTGTTTGCTTCAACAATTTCACTTAGATTCTGTGTCATCTCAAGGTTGGTAGTCATGATTTTGTTATAGTATTATGATGATAGTTGTCATCACCTTGATGCATGGAGTTGATTTGTCTGCCACCAATTTCCTGATGAACAGATTGTGGTATCGGTAAGGCTGATGCCAACAGTAGTATCATGGTAAGCAGGAAAAGATCTAATGTGACACCATTATCTGGATAAGCAAAAGATTCTGTATCAGTGAAGTTGAAGCCATTTTTATCTGGAAAGTGGTGTCATATTAGGCATCTTTTCCTGCTTTCCTTGCCATGACATTACTGTTGATCCAGCATATGTTGGTAAAATTGTGTTAGAATTTTCGATTTACTGATGTAGTTGGCTGGCTGCAGTTGAAATTCCTCTGGCCCATCTGCTTGTATAATTTTATCTTTGATACTAGTTCTCCATGAGGAATTCAAAATTGGAAAATGTTTCTTGGTAAGTCTAATGGTTATTCAGTGTTTCATTTACAATGGGGACGTGATAATGAAAGGATACACAGCGGACGAAGTTCATTTCAGCTTCTAATTTGATACTGTACAACACAATGTTTTAGATGGGAACAAAAAAATCCTATGATATGGAGTAAATCATTATCCAAAAGCACAAACACCTTCCTTTAACATATACCTAGAGCTCCGAAGCAATTAATGTCCCCTTCTACGATGCCATCAGAACTTCTATTCCTTGTCTTAAACTAAGGATGTGGTAGGAAGAAAAATATTTTTTATGGAAAACATTCCAAACACACCCTAAGTGGAAAACAGTGACATCTTTCAGTTTTTATTTACTTAGAAACTATAACATCTGAAGAATATCGAAATTCTATAAGGTCACATAATGCAACGTCTCCAACTTTATCAGAGGACTATTTCATAAACCCTATATTTTATATCTTTCCTTTCCTGACCGAAAAAAGAAATGAGAAAAGAAACTGAATGTGCACCCTAAAATTGCATTCACAAATTTGTTTGACATAAATCCCCATAAAAGAGTCTCCTCAACCAAATTGAAAAAAGAAAGAATATAATTAAGGCACATACCTAAAAGAGGGATCCCACAACTTCATTCAATGGAAAAGGTGGAGGTTAGCTTCATTATTCTCTTATGCAAGAGTAATGCCATGGGCGGCTTTTCAACTATGCCCCATGACTCTTTCGATGTGTCCCGTGACGTTCTAGCAAGCCTTTCAATGCCTAGCACTATAGACGGCTCTGTGGTCTTGGCTGCGCCAAGTGACAAGGAGTTCGGAACCAAATGATGACTTTTTTAACATAAGACACATTTTTAGTGTTTTAAAAAAAATTACTTTTTCTACCTATTTCGCAGTATAAAACTGCGAATTACCTTAACGGACGTTAAGGCAATTCGCAGTTCTATACTGCGAAATATTAAAAAAAAAAATTATGTAATTCGCAGTTGTTTACTGCAAAATGAGTGAAATTGGCCCAGGTATTTTTTGAACAACTATTTCGCAATTGTATACTACGAATTTGTGTATTTCGCAGTATATAACTGCGAAATAGGTTCATTTTTTGCCCCACTTTCACTGACATAAAAATAATTCAAATTCATAAAACGCAGTATAATACTGCGAATTTCATTGAAAAATTGTATACCCCAAGGTCGGACTTGCCTTATTTATAGGCGCTTCAATTTTATAAAAATTCATTCAACACTTAAACTTCAAACAAACGTTTATTCTCTCTTCTCCTTATCAATCAATTTTTTACAATGTCTGAAGTACCAAAAATAAGGGTTTCATTGTATTGGGGGAGTGAGGTTGTTGTGGAGAATGACTTTGTGAGGTATAGCTCTCCTCCACAGTGTCATGTTAAATTGCCGCTTAATATGGAGTACGATACTTTGTATCGTTGTTACGTAAAAAAAATGAGTGAGCGGAGGCATTCGGTTAGCCTTAAAGTAATCGGAAGATTTCCTTATTTAGTGACTCCGCCGGGGTTTGCTTTTTATTTTGAGTTTAATATCGAGGATGATGAAACTCTTAGAGATTTTTTGCGGGTTCAGGACGAATATAGGGAATATATTGTAATTAAATTATTAGAAATGTATGTGAAGGTGGAAGACCTTAGTAGTAATGAGGGTGTGCGTACCAGCGATAACCCTCAGTCATCGGGTGGTTATTTTGGAGCAGCGTTAGCCGGACAGATTGGAGATGGAAGAGCTTGCCTTGATTTAAATTTGTCACCACAAGCGAATGAGCAGGCATAAAATAATGTTACTACTTCATATAATCAACAAGTCGACTGGTAAACTTAATTTTAGTGAATTTGTTTCTTCATGTTTTAATTGGATTTGTATTAACACTCATAATTTTCATAGGGGGTACCGTACGGATTTGAATTTTACAAGTTATGACCACGCCCCTAGTTGGAATTTGCAAATTGGACCACACTGGTCCATCTGGTAGTTATCACCAACATGAAAATATCCAGCATGAAACTTCAAGACAATACGATTTGTAAGTATAGTGATATAGGGATATGTATAGTATTTTTCCTAAGTATTAGGTAACTTATATTTTTGTTTGTTTTCTGCAGTGAAAACGAGCTTCTTCAAATTCCTGGACTAACACAGTTGCCCACAAATGATGTTTTTACTCGTGACTTAGCAGATGCGTAGAGTCATGAGGATGATAGTGATTATGATAATAATGTGGATGAGTCTGGGGATGAGACAACCTTCCATGAGGAGGGTGATGATGATGAGGAGGAAGTGAATGTGGAACCAGAGTTGACTAGGGAGCATGTTCCTCGACCTTCCGTTAAACCAAGAGTGTATGAGTCCCACATGCTTTTTCATAAGAGAAATATTCCCTACCTTAATAATTTGCCAATCATGCCTAACGTTGATGCCTTCACAAGGGATGATGATGAATTACGATCGATGATGTGGGATGAATCTAGACCAGTTATTCTTACAAAGGGCATGTATTTCCCCGACAAAGCTCGCCTAGTTAGGGCTGTAAAAATATATAGTATAAGGGAGTGTCGTGAGATGACAATAAGTGAGTCAACTAAGGATAAATACAAGGCTATATGTTGTAAGTGGTTTATGGGTTGTCACTTGCCTGAATGGCAGGAATCGCATGCATGCCACCGTTACTGTGTGAGGCACCTAAAGGCCAATTTCCAGAAGAAATTTCCTGACAAGGCGTTGCATGACTTAATGTGGATGGTTGCAACTCAGCACCAACTGTGTATATTCACGAGGCGCATTGTAGCAATCCGGCAGATAGAACCACGAGCCAATACTTGGTTGATGCAACATGACCCTCAAATGTGGACATTGCATGCTGATGTCGGGAGACGATGGGTAGCCCTCACCACAAACGTGTCGGAGTCATTCAATGGCTTGTTGAAGTTTGCATGTGGACTGCCTGTTACTGCCATGGTCCGCATGACTTTCAAACAGAGTGTAGAGAGATTTGTTGAAAGGCATGCAGCTGCATCGTCATTGATGGACATGGATGTTGAATTTATGCTAATACCCATGGCAAGATTTGAAAGGTAGAGGAGGTGATCACAGCGGCATTCTTTTCTTCAGTACGATCATGAACGAGGTGTTTTTGAAGTTAAGACCGCTAACCATGGACATTGTGGGAATAATCTACATACGGTAAATGAAAATAGAAGGTTATGTTCATGTGGGAAATGGACTATCTACCACATGTAGTGCCCACATGCATTGAAGTGCTTTCAACAAGTTGGATATAGGGCAACAAACTACACTAAAAGACTCTACGCTAAAAGGCTCTACGCTAAAATAATATTAATAATATTAATCACACTAACATACCATAAACAAAATAAATCAAAAATTAATACAAACATATATCATGTGACATGGTATATACTAACATACTAAATTAATACTAACAAGGTATATATCAACAGGGTATATACTAACATGTCAACAAACAAAATTAATACTAACATATACTAACAGGGTATATATACTAACATGTCAACAAACTAAATTACTACTAACATATACTAAAAGGGTATATAAAACATATAATATAAATAAAATTAACATGGAAACATAATATATGAGTTTCAATATAAAATAGATTGAAATACCTCGAATTAAAGGCTGTAAAAGTGATTTTTTTTCTCCCAAACGATATCCAAACAATCCTCCCTGTAGGGCCTACGGCTGCTACTTCCATTATGTTCCTCTAGCTTAGTTAGGTCAACTCCTGTAACTTTGGTTAATTTTTTTTAAGCATTATCAGGGGGAATTAAGCAATCAAACTTTCTAGCAAGCAAGTAATTCTCTATACTAGTGTCTCTCCCCCTCGCCACCGTGTTGCTTTTCTTTAATATCTTTCATTAATGCAATCAAGCTTTCACTCAATTGTTTTTTCTGTTCTCTCAATTGCTATTGACATTGGTTTTCTCGAACGATACTAACAATCTAGTCTAAGCATACTGAGGGGACCCTAGTTGGCATATAGTAACTACACAAACATCGGTTGCTTAGCCTTACGTCAGCCTTCCAAGGAATTTCACAAATGCGTCGTGTAACAATACACATGCTCATTAACTTGAACTTATTGATTCCGATTGTGTTTTTGAGGAGAGGGGTAAAGTCTGCGCATACAATATCTGTTTGATAAAAAAGTGTTAAGCTCTTTATTAAACTAACTAATAATAAGATATAGGGTGAATCCTAGTTAAATATAATACGAACTAGACAAAACTTGAACAGATCCATGGAGTGTGAGCACATGATTTTTGCCTCACACGAATTACTCCCAAAAGTTCAAAATAAAAAGAGTTTTGTGTTGATTGCAATATTTGTGGATTTTTGTGTTATTGTTTGTGTTTGTGTGTCCATGTTTATTTGTTTAATTAATGAAAATACAAAAAATATGTCACATTTTCGTTTATGGTTCATTAAAAGTAATCAAGTTTATTTTACAAAAATAGAAAATTACAAAAAAATATGTATTTTTGCATTTTTAATGTTTAATATCACAATTGTGTGATTTATTTTAATTGATGTTTAAATTGAGTGTGTTAATTGGTAGTATAACTTAATTAGTATTTCTTATAATCTAATTAATTTTTGTAGTGTAATTAGAAATTTTTGTTTTACTAAATTACAAATTAAAGAGATAAAGAAAGTAAAAGAACAAAAGAAGAGGGAACCCGGAACTGGGCCAAAATCAAGCCCAAATTCCCCAAAATCTAGGCCCAAACGCCAATAACCCAAACCATGCCCAACCCGTTTTGCCCAACATCAATCCAAGCCGGTGAGATCATTTGATCTAACGGCTCAGATTAATGGAACCATTTTAATTACCCAAACCCCCCCCCCCCAACCCTAATTCACACTCATTTTGCATCTCCTCAGAGAACAAATGAAGCCGCCGCCTCCCACCACCACGAACCGCCGGCCGGAAATCGTCTCCGCCGGCGGCAGCACCCCAAACCACCCCATTTTAACACCATAGCTTCCCCTAACCCCCCTCTACATGAATCCCTTAACCATTCGTCTCGAATTACTCCCAAATTCTTCGAATATCCGATCGAAAATTTGCCGGAATTTGAAAATCACCCCAAAACACCCAAGACTCACACCGAACATTTCCCCGACCTCCCTCTCACCGTAATCAACTTTATTTTTGTTCGAATCTAGCCCTAACTGTTCGATCCCCAAATCTTGAGCTTTAAGAACCCTAAATTCAAATTGGGGATTTTTCTCATCGATTTTCATGAAATTGAGGTCTAATAGACCTTAATTGATTTGTTTTCACTTGGAAAACATTTCAATTAAGGTCCTTTCGAGCTCGAATGACCCAAGCCCGAGCTGCCGAGTTCTCCATTTTTCTGTTTCAAGGTATTTCTTCTCTTTTTCTGTTTTTTTTATTTACTTGTACTAGTCAGTTTTAGTTTAATTGTTTTGGTAGTTTCATTTGTTGTTGATTTTTCTTCGGATATTTCACCAATTCTCTGTTTTCCTCATCTCTTTGGGACCTTTTTATTTGGTCGATCTCTTTATTCTTTGTTGATAACGTGTAGTTGTTAGTCGAATTCAATTCGTTGTTAATATCGTCAAGTTGTTTGATGTTGAAATTACAAAGTGTTGTCCGAAATTTGTGTGGTCACTGCTTGTCGGCTTTGGTTATCGATTACACATATCGTAATTGGCTAATCGAATATTGTCAAATACGTGTTCGCGTCAATTAGCGGCGTCGATTAGTTAACTTCGTATTTTTTGTTTCTTCTTTGGCCGAGAATGATGGATCACTATTTCTGTCGATTTGTTTGTTGCCGATCATACATGTTGTGATTCGACTTAACGAATGTCGTCGTTTAAATTCGTCGAATAACTAATTCTACATTTTTGGAGTTATGTTTGGCCGTGAGTCTTGAACTCACTGTTTTTGGCGATTGGTTTGTTATCAATCGTACATGTTGTGATTCGACTTAACGAATGTCGTCGTTTAAATTCGCGAATTTGTTGTTTGAAATTCGGGGCAGTGGTTCATTGTTTTGCTTGAAGTAAAATTTTTCTGTTTGTTGTTTGTTCTGAGTATTGAGTTAACTGTTGTATTGTTGTTTTGAACCATTGTTGATTCTAAATTAGGCTGTGAATTGGGTATAGTTGTTAGTCCATTTAAGTAGTCATAAAATTAACCTTTAAAGTGCAGTACACATGAAGATGAGTTGTTAAAACTTGATGGACAACAGTATACCTCATTGGTTTTTACCTTTAGGACTTGTTTAGTTGTTAAAACCCATACTTAGACAAAACAGGGTGGGATAATCAGAGAATATCATGATGATAATGAGTGTTTCTAATGCTCGTTAGTTGTATAATCAGAAACACATGGGAATAACTTAAAAAAAAAGGGTTAAAAGTAATGCACATGGGAGGAGTTTAAGCAAGTTGGACAGATCTGAAACTAAAAGAAATAGGGGCTGTTACTCTATAAAAGAGATAGGGAACTCACTGGAAGAGGGGACATTTTTTTGAGAGACTAATACACACACAGAGAATTCTCTGTAAAACACTACATATACACTGGTTGAAAGCAAACACACATTGAGATATTGAAATTTTGGCATAGAACACAGATACACTCAATTGAAAGGCAAAAATACTCACACACATTCACAAAATACTTCACTGGCAGTTCAAAAAAAAAACACACTCACTGAGACACACACATTAAGAGAAGAGAGAGTTCTGGCAGTTTTAAAAAACAGATACAAAGAGCTTAGGATTTTTGGGAAAACACTGAAAAGCAGAAACACTGCTAGATTTTCGAGTGTTTGAGAATCAGGAAAATATTGTTTCATAACTTCTAGTTCTTCCTGTTTTCTGTTGGTAATCAAGTCTTGGATTGGTTGAGTTCATACTTTGGAATTTGGAACTTGTCTTCGGCTATATTATTTGTTCCATTGCTCTGCTGGTGCTTTGTTTGTTGGTCTTCAATCTGGGCATTTGTTGGTGTACTGATATTGTTGTGGTTATACTGCTGTTTGCTGCCACTGCTGCACCTTACTCCTCTTTAATCTCTTTTCCAGGTATATTCTTGTTACCACATTGGCCGAGAATAATTGCAAATTGACAAAGGAAGTTGATATCAAGATATTGAAACAAAAAATAGTTTATTTTCCTTATCTTTTTGTTTAGTTTTGTTCTATAATTTAGCAATAAGACTTCACTGTTATACAATTAGAATTGGTTCGATTTAAGTTTGTAGAAAGTTTGTAAACTGGAACTTGAAGGAACCCATATGTTAGGCCTCTAGCGTTATTTGATTCCTTTAAATGATGAAATACTTAGAATTGTTAAGTGATTTATGTCTTTGATATTTTTTTTAGTAAAAGTTTGCTTGTAGTTTAAGACACAGTTGTTTGTAAAAAATAGACGCTAGAATTTCAACAAAAAGGGACTTAAGATTACCATTAGGTATCCTATTGCGTTAGCCTAGCAAAAAGAATAAATAAATAAATAAATAAATTGGAACGCACTATATTAGGGATAATCTTATGCCAAGTAATGAACCAAGACGAAATACTCACACCCGGCATAGTCGATTAATTTTTACTAGTTTACATTTTGTTTTAGGCAATCTTTACTCACAAGTCAACAAACTGCAAAAAAAAAAAATAAGCTATCATCTTGTATAGGGTCGTTAATCAGAAATAATTTTAAGGGATATACTGTCAAATAGATTGATTTCTTGATTTAGTATTACAACGACTTTAATCGGCATAGCTGCAAAGTAAGTAATTCGGATACATTTTTTATTTGTCAAAAGTTCGAGTCTATGTTGTAATTAGTTTTTGTTTTCTTTAGGTCCGGTTTCAAATTAATAAAGCGGTTTGAAGTTTAATTAGAGCATATAATTTATAAATATGTATAAAATCAGGAATTTTTAGCCATTTATAATAATTGAAGCGACCGTGCTAGAACCACGGGATCCGAGGGTGCCTAACACCTTCCCTCGGGTCAACAGAATTCCTTACTTAGAATTTCTGGTTCGCAGACTTCATTTGGAAAGTCGAAATTTCCTCGATTCGGGATTTAAATAAATCGGTGACTTGGGACACCTTAATTTATTCCAAGTGGCGACTCTGAAATAAATAAAATAATCCCGTGTCGAACATTGTCACTTAAATTGGAAAAACTCCCCCACGCTTCTACCCCCGGGTAGTGGGCGCGCCAAAAGGAGGTGTGACAGCTCTGGCGACTCTGCTGGGGATACAAACCCAGAACCACTGGTTCAGGATTTAAGAATTCGAGCTTTGAATAATTATTTTATTTGGCTTATTTATTATCTAATTTTATTACATGTTTATATTAGATATGCTAAATGTTGCTTTACCACTTTGATATTTTATGAACTGTATATAAATTGTGCCGATACCCATTTTTTTTTTCTTCTGAGTCTTTTGAAATATAATACCTGGCATTTGCTGGACATAGCCCGTTTTTCTCAAGATAGCTGTGGTGCTTGGCACCCGGTGAAGGATTTTGTAGTCACACATGTTTAGGCAGAGAGTTTTGTCAATTGAGCCGGAAAGCCATGCTACCGGTGCACTGACACTCTTCGGCTCGAGTTGTCCGCTCGAGTTAAAGCCAGTCTAGACACTTTTTCCAACAGGGTGATGACTTAGAATAACAAAACCTTATGCCGGATCCCCGATAGGAACGTTTATTTGCATCGTGTGCATATTTGACTTAGGAGGCTCAACACAGGGGTTGGGCCTGTCTAGGACAGGTGTACCTGAAACAAAAGACCAACTTGTTGCATCTTTCCGTGTGCATTTATTTGTTTCGATCTTACATGCCGACCGGTTTGTTAAAAAGAGAGGAAGAAGTGGAAAACGTCAGGGTATATAGTCAAAATAGTTTTAAGGAAAATAGTTAGTTCTTTGAAAATAAATTCTGAAAAAAAAAAACGCAAAAAATTCCAAATAAATTTTCTTAATGTTACGAAAAAATAATTAGTTCTTTAAAAAATAAATTTTGAAAAAATGCAAAAATTTCCAAATAAATTTTCTTAATTTTACGAAAATAGTTTAGTTTCTTTGAAAATAATTTTGAAAAAAATGCAAGAAAAAATTTCCAAATAAATTTTCTTAGTTCCTTTAAAATAATTTGTTTTATAAATGGTTGTTTAAAAATAGTTTGTTTCCTTTTCTTAAAATGATTTAGTTCTTTTATTTTCGAACTACGCAAGTTTGATTCTCACCAAACATGAGATACGTAGGCAACCCATATCGGGCTCAACTAATACTGATTTTTTTTTAGGAAAACAATAATAAAAATATTAGAATTAGGATTTTTGGTTTTAGTCGAGAGTTAGGAAATTTTGCAAAAATAGCCAAACGCCTCAAAAGGGGCGCCGGAGGACTAATTTCGCAAAACGGAATATAGACATCTCGCTGGTATCATGTTGTACAGCCTTCAAATCTTCTTCAAGTGCTGAAAGGCCGTATTAACAAGACTAGTTTTTTTATATACATAATGAAAAAAAAATATATAAAAAATAAAAATAAAAAAAATAAAAAAATTTGAAAAAAAAATCTTAAGTTCATTTTTATCTTTTCTAGGATCAACATGACTTCCTCGCAACGAATCGGCCAGAAGAAAAGGGCAAGAGACGAAATGCCACCCATGTTCATGGTCCAAGACAAGACCCCGGATCGGCTCTGTAAATGGTGGACTAGTTTCTCGGCTTGGGAAAGAAATCAAGTTCACAAGCACCTCAAGTTTCTTTCGGACATCATGATGATAAAACCGGACAAAAATATGATCAGAGCATTAGTGAGTTTTTGGGACTCAACAAGCAATGTGTTCAGATTCCGGGACTGCGAAATGACACCCACTTTGGAAGAATTGGGCGGACTCACAAGACTCGGAAGAGATTTGCACAAGATGAGACCTGCAGCTCCTAGGCAGATGGGTGTAAATAATTTATTGAAAAAGTTATGTCTCCGGCGGGTTCCCATGGGTTGTTTGGAGAACGGTTGGATGCCACTGGATTATCTCTACGACAGATTTGGTGATAAGAATGGGTTCGCGAAATTCTCAAACACTGAATTTGTCAACCAGTTGAATTATGACGCCTGGGGAGACTTAAGAATCTATGCTTTTATGATCGCTTTTTTGGGAACCATGGTTTTTCCCGAACGTGGCGGACGCATCAGAATCCGTTTGGCTGCGGTGGTCTCATATCTACAGAGTAACGAGGAACACACTATTCTTCCGATGATACTAGGAGATATCTTCCGGGCCTTAACTCGGTGCCAAGAAGGACAAGATTATTTTGAAGGTTGCAATATCTTATTACAAATGTGGTTTATAGAACATCTCTATCATCACCCGATTGTGATAAACTTCAAAGCAGATTGGTTGAATTATATTCGTTGTCATACAAACAGAGCCGCCCGTTGTAACTTTCCAGAAGACTTGAGGACTTGGCAAGAACTTCTCAACTCTTTGAGAGCAGATCAACTTACCTGGAATTATTATTGGTTCCCTTCGCCAAAATCATGCATATGTCGACATACCGCCCATTCTACATACTAATGGGTATCAGGGGTTTCCAACCATATGCCCCGCTACGTGTCATGCGACAGTTGGGTAGAGAACAGAAAAGGGCCCCAGTTGAGGATATGCGATCGTTTACATGGGAATTTGTGACGGAGGAGACCCCGAGGGAGACTTATGCACAGAAAGTATGGTTCGGTAGTCAGCTCTCCGACATCAACTAAATGGTTGCCGATCGAGAACGGGGAGAAGTGAGTCTCGCATATCTTGAATGGCTCCACAACCAATCAATGCCAGAGCAGAGGTCAGAGAGGTCAGTGAAGTATGCCGTAGATTGGGAGAAAGAGGTAGAAACCCGAGTAAGGGAGGCTAAACATGAGACAACACGAGATTTCCAATCTTGCATTAATACCTTAAAAGAAGACAAAGGAATTTTGGAAACTGCCATGGATATACAACAGGTTGATTTTGATCGAGAAAGGGCCGGTTGGGAGCAGGAAAGAGAAGCACTCCGAACTCAGATTCAAGAGATGCAATTGGCCGCAGAAAGGTCAAGGAGAAGTCGGAATGATGAGATGTTGATAAACGATTTAGAAAGGAAAGCCTTTGAACACCAAGAAGACTTGGAGAAGGCAAAAGCGGCTTTAGTTGCAGTCCGGACAAAGTGGAAGAGAGCAGCCAGCCAAGAAGCGCTCCGCCTACAACAAGTAGAAAAAGATTATGATGCAATCATCGTTGATTTAAGAAAAGCAAATGCCGCTCTTAGAGAGCGAACTCTCAGGCAAGTCCGGGATGCCAAAGCAGATAGAGACCGTTGCCACGACTTGATGGCACGGATGGAAAGACAAATAGATAGGCTCTTGGACCATATCTCCGGCAACGCTCAAGTCTTAGGGGCAAAGAACCGACACATAGGGCAGCTGCTCAGAGAAAAAGACATGATCAGGACCAGGATCAATGAAACCGGACACTACATCACTATGAAGTGTTTGACTTGCGAACAAACACCTCGGCCTGCCCTCTTCTCTTCAATCATGGAATGTGTCCACCAAGTCATGGCGGAATTGGGGAGTATACAGAAAGATCTTACACCAAGAACTGCAGCAAGGCCAAACAACGCCCCCCGGGCGCAAAGATTCGAGGCGTTGGAACATGCTTAGAAGAGTCTGTTATTTTAGAGTTCTGTTTGTCCTTTTAAAAGTTTTTCTCCATTGTTGTCTTTTTGCAAGTGTTTCAAGTTTGAAGTTTGTTGAAATAAAATTCATGAACATTTCATTCATATCTTATGTCTATTGTATTAGAACTACGCTCGGTCTGATTCACGCGGGGACGTGATACGTAGGCAATCCACATAAGATTCGACCACCACTAAAAAAAAATGAGGAGGTTAATAACAATAAAGTTTTCAAGGATAAAAGAAGAAGAAAAAGAAAAGCTGGAATGACGCATGCGAGGAATACATGTAGAAATGGTTAATTGATTAGGTACATTGCATCCAAACGTGCGATAACATGCCTGTTAAAATTCAGTGAGCTAACAAGTTTGTTGCAATTCCAGAAAAGTTTAGCAGTTGACTTGGCAGAGTATACTGGCCGATCACCCTTACCATACCAGATCAAAAGGGCCAATTCCAGCAAGCATGTCTAGTTCCGGCAAAAGTACCGATGGGGAGAAAACAGAGATACAAATCATGAAAGAAGAAGTGGACCGGTTGAGACAACAAATGACAGAGATGCACCTAGCCTGGGCTAGGGGACAATTATCACCAAACCTTCCTACTTTTCCACCAGCACCAGAGCATCCGCCTGTTGACCCCTCGACCAGTGCACCAATCTATCCTTATTATCGAGGGGAAAACCCATATACCTCCCCGGTTTCACCAGCCAGGCAAAATCCTCCTCCCCCGGTTACCCCTGTTTTTGTAGCACCTCCACCTGCTACTTTACAAAAGTCTTCCAGTGAACCACTTTTTCAAATACATGACAATCATTGTTATTCTCCCGAGCCTACCTTTAAGGCTCCCGAACCGCATTCACACACCCCTCACTGGGATAACCCGGCAGAACCGAAAAAGCACCTCCCAAGTTTGCAGCATAAGGAAATTATTCGAAAAGTTAAAAGCCTGGAGCAGTCCTTCAGGAATATGCATGGTTTGGGTAACCAGGTCAGTGTCGCTTACAAAGACCTGTGTCCATTCCCAGATGTCCAGTTGCCAGCCGGTTTCAAAATGCCCAAGTTTGACTTATACGAAGGGCATGGTGACCCAGTAGCCCATCTTCGAGGTTTTTGTAGTAAAATGCGAGGAGCCGGAGGGCGAGATGAGATTCTGATAGCTTACTTCGGTCAGAGTTTGGGGGGGTCTGCACTAGAGTGGTACACTAGGCAGGATCCCAGCAGGATGGTTTACATGGGATGACTTGGCTCAAGCATTCATCGGCCAGTTCCAGTACAATCTTGAAATAATCCCCGATCGCTTATCATTGCTAAAGTTAGAGAAGAAACCCGCCGAAAGTTTCAGAGAATTTGGTTTCCGCTGGAGGGAACAGGCAGCGAGGGTAGATCCGCCGATGAGAGAGAATGAAATGGTGGATTACTTCCTACAGACACTGGAGCCAACCTATTTCGGACATCTGGTGACGTCCGTGGGAAAGTCATTCACTGAGGTGATAAAGATGGGGGCTATGATCGAGGAAGACTTGAAAGCTAACAAGATCATGAGTTATGCAGCGTTGAAAGCCACCACTCAAGCTATTCAAAGTGGCACCGGAGGGGTGTTTGGGAAAAAGAGAAAAGAAGAAGTCGCGGCAGTTGATTCCAGAGCATGGTTCAGGAACAGAGGCCCCGCACCCCAGTATAATTCGCCACAGCCCCACCACCAAAATTACCTCCACAATCCATATAACCACCCGCAACACTATTATCCAGCACCTGATCCCCATTTTACCATCCATCACGCTCAGTCATATGCCACACCTCCCGTCCAGGCACCATGGCGTGCGCCAAATCCACAGAATAATTACCCACCCCCAAAAGCCTATAGAAATCCCACGGGTGCGGGCTTTCGTCCGAACCAAGCATTCAAGAGCGACAGGGCGCCAAGGCCAAAGACTTTTACTCCCTTGGGGGAGTCTTACACCAGTTTGTTCCACCGTTTGAAGCAAGTAGGGCTGCTAAATCCGGTCGAGGCTAAGCTACCAAACCCTCTTCCAAAGAATCTGGACCATTCAATAAATTGTGCATACTGCTCAGGATGTCCGGGGCACGACACGGAAAAGTGTTGGAGGTTGAAAACAGCTATCCAGGAACTCATCGACACTCGCCGAATTGAGGTCCAGACTCCAGCGGAGCCCAACATCAACCAGAATCCACTTCCAACTCATCACGAGACCAACATGATCGAGTTGGTACGGGTGGAAGGGGGAAAGGAGAAAACCTCTCAGACTGTAATGATGATCAAGTCTAGTGGAGTAAAAATGGAAAAGGGGCCAAGCCTTGATGAGTCACTCATCTGCAAGAAAGACGTACAAGAGGGTTGGAAGCAGAAAAGGGAAGTATGAACAAAGTGCCTATGAGGTCAGAGGGAGTAAAAATAGTTGTACCAGGGGGCAGCGACCAGGCCCGTTTTAACTGTAGCAGGTGTTCGAGTGGATCCTTTCAACATCAAGCCAGTAATACAGTTGCCAATAGCTGATAGCAAAGATATTCCATGGAATTATGATCGGGTCACGGAAACCTACAAAGGAAAAAAAGTTAAAGAAGAAGTCTGTGAAGCGCAAGGGCTGACCCGTTCAGGGAGATGTTTTGCCCCTGCAGAATTGAGGAAGACCACTCCGGCAAGCCGGTAACTGACGAAGAGGCAGAAGAATTCCTGAAAAAGATGAAGCTATATGATTATTCTGTCTTAGAACAGCTGAAGAAAACCCCTGCGTAAATCTCATTGTTGTCCTTGCTGATACATTCCGAAGAACACCGGCAAGCTTTGATGAAAGTTCTGAATGAGGCGCACGTACCTGATAAAATGTCGGTGAGTCATTTGGAGAAGATCACCAATAGGATCTTCGAAGCAAATCGAATCACCTTTACCGATGACGAGTTGCCTGAGGAAGGCACCGAGCATAATAGGGCTTTATATCTTACGGTGAAGTGTGAGGAGTCGGTGGTCAGCAAAGTCCTGGTCGACAATGGGTCTAGTGCGAACATTTGTCCTCTCTCTACACTACACAAGTTGAAAGTAGATATCGGCAGGATACGCAAGAACAACATATATGTCTGAGGGTTTGATGGAGGAGGTAAGGCATCGGTCGGGGACATAGTGTTAATCTTGACAATCGGACCGGTGGAGTTCACCATGGAATTCCAGGTGCTGGACATGGTAGTTTCATATAACCTTCTGATAGGGCGACCATGGATCCATGCCGCAAAAGCGGTTCCATCCAGCCTACACCAACTAGTCAAGTTTGAGTGGGACCAACAGGAGATAGTAGTCCATGGAGAGAATGATCTACAACCAGGCACCATCGTCCCCTTTGTTGAGACAGAAGAGGATGTTGGGCCATGGGTATACCAGATCTGCTATGCGGTATCCATCAACCGAGTTCCAGAAGGGGAATGCATTCTCAATGACAGAATAATTACTGCGGACGTCATGGTGGCTCATGAAATGCTGAGAAACGGTTTCGTACCCGGCAAAGGTTTAGGTGCATCTCTGCAAGGAATCATACAACCGGTATCTGTGGTCGAAAATGTGGGAACCTTCGACTTGGGATTCAAGCCGACATCAGAGGACATCCAGCGAGCCAAGAGGAATAAGCAGAGAAGACATGGGTGCTCCCGAAGCCTATTCCGCGTCTTTCCCGATCTTTTATCAGGTCCGGGACAAGAGGACATCCGACGACAAAGGTTCCCAGTCCTATGGTTAGGCCAGACAAAGAGTTCTTAAGAAAGTTCGAGGACCTATTCGCAAACGTATGCATGCTAGCGGATGGCAAAGGATCCAGCCATGCGGATATACAGTTTGTGGGATCGAAAGCAAAGTTGAATAATTGGAAGGCTACTCCTCTCCCTTGTCCGGAAGGAGTCTTGGTAGTTTGTTTTGGATTGTTTTCTTTTGAAATTTTGTGTTGGGATTGTCCCCGAAGTAAAATCCGTTTGTTTCAGTTCATTTTGATTTGAGTTCGCAAGTTTGTTTTTCCTTGTACTATTCCCATTAATGAAATTTTGTTCCTTTCGTTTCTAATTTTGTTTATCTTCCTTCTTTTTACTTTTCTGAGTAGCTTTCTTTCAACTGATCTTAATGATATGGCGTGCTTAAAGATTAATCAACCCAATCTAGAAAGTCAATCGGGTTTGGAAATAATAACGCATGAAATAAGAGGTGACGAGAGTGAACCGGAATACGGCGATGATTAAGCCGTAGAAGAAATCGGTGAAGAATTAAGTCACTTCGAGGAAAAACCCAAACCAAATTTAAATGATACTGAGGCTGTTAATCTGGGGGATACGGATGATGTTAAAGAAACCAGAATAAGTGTCCATATTGAACCCAACCCGAGAGAAGAATTGATCAAAACACTCATGGAGTTTAAAGACATTTTCGCATGGTCGTACGATGACATGCCAGGACTCAGCACTGACCTAGTGGTCCATAAATTACCTACTGACCCGGCATGCCCGCCCGTCAAACAAAAGCTGCGGAAATTTAAGACGGAGATGAGTGTAAAGATCAAGGAGGAGGTGACCAAGCAGTTGCAGGCGAAAGTCATTCGTGTCACTCGATACCCTGAATGGTTGGCTAACATAGTACCGGTGCCAAAGAAAGACGGAAAGATCAGAGTATGCGTGGACTACCGCAATCTCAACAAGGCGAGCCCTAAGGATAATTTCCCGCTTCCCAATATCCATATCCCGATTGATAATTGCGCCGGACGTGAAATCGGATCCTTTGTGGACTGCTACGCGGGATATCATCAGATCTTGATGGATGAAGAGGACGCAGAAAAGAGGGCTTTTATCACACCGTAGGGGACTTATTGTTACCGGGTGATGCCGTTTGGTTTGAAGAATGCGAGGGCAACATACATGAGGGCGATGACTACGGTATTCCATGACATGATACATAAAGAAATTGAAGTGTACGTGGATGATGTGATCATAAAATCTAGACGTCAAGAAGACCACATTGCTGATCTCAGAAAGTTTTTCCAAAGACTTCGTAAATATGATATCAAGCTCAATCCGGCCAAATGCGCATTTGGAGTTCCATTAGGAAAGTTGCTAGGATGCATCGTCAGCCGACGGGGCATTGAGTTGGACCCATCCAAAATCAAGTCCATCCAGGAGTTACCCCCGCCAAGGAATAAAACAGAGGTAATGAGTTTGTTGGGAAGGTTAAATTACATCGGTAGGTTTATTGCTCAGATTACAGCAACTTGTGAGCCCATATTCCGTCTGTTGAAGAAAGACGCTGCGATAGAATGGACGACAGAATGTCAGGAAGCGTTTGACCAAATCAAAGGGTATCTGTCAAACCCACCCGTATTGGTTCCGCCTGAACCGGGTAGACCCCTGATTCTTTATCTGACGGTTTTGGAGAATTCGTTCGGCTGCGTACTGGGGCAGCATGATCTTACTGGCAGGAAGGAACGGGCCATTTACTATCTTAGTAAGAAATTCACGGTCCACGAGGTTAAGTACACTCATTTGGAAAAGACCTGTTGTGCTTTGACTTGGGTAGCCCAAAAGCTGAAACATTATTTGTCTTCTTACACCACTTACCTCATTTCGCGTTTGGATCCGTTGAAGTATATTTTCCAGAAACCTATGCCTACAGGGAGGTTAGCAAAATGGCAAATATTACTTACAGAGTTCGACATCATATATGTGACAAGGACGGCTATAAAAGCTCAAGCCCTAGCCGATCACTTAGCTGAGAATCCTGTTGATGACGGATACGAACCTTTGAGGACGTATTTTCCAGACGAAGAAGTACTGAAAATCGATGGGTTGGAGTTAACCGAGGATCCAGGGTGGAAGCTTTTCTTCGACGGAGCGGCGAACGCAAAAGGAGTCGGAATAGGAGCAGTGCTTATCTCTGAAACGGGACATCATTATCCTGTTACTGCTCAACTGCGTTTTCATTGTACCAACAATATGGCTGAGTACGAGGCATGCATCTTAGGGTTACGATTAGCGGTAGACATGGATGTACAGGACGTCTTGGTCTTGGGAGACTCGGACCTTCTAGTACATCAGATTCAGGGAGAATGGGAAACCAGAGATTTGAAGCTTATCCCGTATCGTCAATGTTTGCATGATCTGACCAAGCGTTTCCGATCAGTAGAATTCAGGCATATCCCAAGGATGCATAATGAGGTTGCCGATGCTCCGGCTACTTTGGCGTCAATGCTACATCACCCGGACAAGGTTCGTATTGATCCATTACATATTCAGATCCGGAATCAGCATGCTTATTGCAATATGATAGAGGAAGAGATGGATGGTGAGCCATGGTTTCATGATGTCAAGGAATACCTCAGGTTAGGAATATACCCAGAGCAAGCAACTGGAGATCAAAAGAGAGCTATTCGACGATTGGCAAACGGATTTTTCCTTAGTGGAGGGGTGCTGTACAAAAGAACCCCAGATTTGGGATTGTTGAGATGTATAGATGCGAGTCAAGCCACAACAGTGATGACAGATATACACTCCAAAGTTTGTGGGCCACACATGAGCGGATATGTATTGGCAAAAAAGATTCTTCGAGCATGATATTACTGGCTCACTATGGAACGTGATTGTATAAGTTTCGTGCGAAGATGCCATCAGTGTCAGATACACGGAGATTTGATTCATTCTCCGCCAACCGAGTTGCATACAATGTCAGCACCGTGGCCGTTTGTTGCATAGGGTATGGATGTTATTGGACCTATAGAACCTGCAGGCTTCCAATGGTCATAGGTTCATTCTGGTAACGATCGACTATTTTACCAAGTGGGTGGAGGCCAAAACCTTCAAATTAGTGACCAAGAAGGCGGTGGTGGACTTCGTACATTCCCATATCATCTGCAGGTTTAGAATTCCAAAGATAATCATCACAGATAATGGTGAAATTCTTAACAGCGGATTGATGAAAGAGGTATGTCAACAGTTCAAGATCACACACCGAAATTCCACACCATATCGTCCCAAAGCAAATGGTGCGGTCGAGGCAGCAAACAAGAATATAAAGAAGATATTGAGGAAAATGGTAGAAGGGTCTAGGCAATGGCACGAAAAGCTACCATTTGCACTGTTGGGTTATCGCACTACCGTCCGGACTTCGGTAGGTGAAACTCCCTACTTGTTGGTGTACGGAACTGAAGCAGTAATACCAGCAGAAGTGGAAATCCCATCCCTCCGAATTGTCGCTGAAGCCAAGATTGACGATGATGAGTGGGTCAAAACCCGATTAGAGCAATTGAGCTTGATCGATGAAAAGAGATTGACAGCAGTATGTCACGGCCAATTGTATCAAAAGAGAATGGCAAGAGCATATAACAAGAAGGTACGTCCCAGGAAATTTGAAGTGGGACAACATGTGTTGAAGAGAGATCTACCACATCAGGCCGAAGCGAAAGGCAAGTTCGCTCCAAATTGGCGGGGACCATTTGTTGTGACTAGGGTATTATCCAACGGCGCGCTATGTCTAACTGATATTGAGGGAAGATGCACTGATATGGCTATCAATTCTGATGCAGTCAATAGATATTATGTGTAATTCTTTAATGTAGTTGTCGACGTTTGGTTTCGTTTGTGTGTATTTTGGCATTTTTCGGAGAATGAAATGACAGAGGCAATTTTTTCTACTACCCAAACACTTTAACCCTTGTTTCCCCTTTGAGCCTTAATTATTCTTTCATGTACCCTCTTTCGGAATCATCAAGGAAGATGTGTAACAAAATAGAAAAGAAACGAAGAAAAGACACAAGAAAAAGTGAACTACGTTCGACCTGATTCCTCAAGAAGGATACGTAGGCGCCACACGGCTCGGTCATAATAAAATAAAAATCAAAGATTCCCCAAGCAACAAAACTGGGGCAGAAGTCATTGTTTCGTTTGAAAAGATGGTATGGATTCCGAAAGTTGTAATGAGCTAACCATTGAGGTGAAACCTCTTTTCTTTAGCCTCACGCACAAAAGCCACATTAATGACCCAAAAAGAGCTCTCGATCAGTATTTGAGAAATGCCAAGTCATGCGAATGAAAGCCAAAAGCGACACTCCGATCCTCGATTGAATCCAGGATGCACAAGCCGAAAAGGGATAATGCTTTAGAGGGAATCTCGTGGGTAATACCCCAGCCTGGAAAGAAAGCGAAATGAGAGAGCCTTAACGGTGAAAACCCTCGCGGGCACCTTAAGGCGAAGAAAGCTAAGAGAAATAAAAATGAGAGAGTCTTACGGTGAAAACCTTTACAGGCACCCTAAGGCGACGGGAGGTCGAGAGAAATGAGAGAATCTCATTAGTGAAAACCCTTTGAAAGGGCATTATGAGGTGACAAGGCGAGATAGTTACAAGGTGCCTGTATGAGACAAGGTTGGGACATTCGTTTGCTTCTAGCAAAACGCGGCCATCAGAAAGTGATTGACATAAATAGACTGGGTAGATTAATCTCAAAGGCGCGGCATAACCATTGGATCAGTTATACATTCAGATACGTTTTTCCCAATTTAAAGTTCAGAAAAGTTTTCCTTTTTTGTCTTTTTGCAGTCCACACTCTTTATTGCATTTTTATTTACCATTTTTTTCTTTTTTTTTAAAGATTTTTATATTTATGTCGAAAGTTGACTTTTCAAGGCTTACTACCAAGTCTCCCAAAGCGTTACAATGAAGATGAATAGGCATGGAACAAGGCAATAAGACAAAAGTCATTCCGATATTAAGATTGGAACGATAGGTTGATTGGAAGGTTCACGGGAATTACGGAGTAGGATGGACACATATTACACACCCGGAAGATAGTTTCTCACAACAGATCACCGACCAAGAGTGTCAGACCACACTGAAGTTTGGAATAGAACGAGAGATAAGAGATCATGTAGAAAGAGCGCCATCCACCAGCAAGTATCAACGTCGTCCCCAAGTTCGAGGAAAGCAAAGCAACTAAAAGAGAAAAGGAAAATTTCCCCAGCAAGAGCGGCATGACCACTCACGGTGTTTTGAAACTAACAATTTTTCTTTGATTTAAAGCAGGAAAAGAGGGTTCGTCGGCAGAAAAGCATGCCACGTAGAAGGTTATCAAACTGGGGCAGAAAATTTTCTCCCATGGCGAAAATTTTCTTGAAAGCAAATACCTAGTGGATAAGGATAGAAAGCAACGCAAGATTTTGGAAAATACCAGTTTCAAGCAGAATAGTTTTGAAAGAGGCCAGACAACATGAGGAAGTGATCTTTAAGCCTAGTATTATCCCCAGCAGTTCTTGGGGAAATGAAACACTGATCTTCGAGATTTCCCCAACAACAATATATACCATAAGTTTTCAAGGAAGCAAAGAGCAAGTCTCGAAGGAAGTAGAAAAAGAGGAAATAAAGAATATTTCCCCAGTACCATTATCTCCAACAGGTAAGTAAACGGTCCCGAGGATATCCCTAGCAGTCAAAGGAAAATAACACGATCCAGGAAGAAAGCAATTCCAAAACAAGGTAATTCAGAAGAAAAGGTGGCCCAAGAGACGATGAAGGAAGAAGAAAATGGTACATGAAGCAAAGGAAGGTGATATGAATGGGATGGAGTTAGTGAGTTATAAGTTGAAATCAGGGAGCCCGCCTGAAGAATAGAGTGGCGATTTAGTTTCGAAGTTTATGAGTTGAAGTCAGGGAGCCCGCCTGAAGAATGAAGTGGCGATTTAGTTTTGAAGGTATAATGGAAGTCAGGGAGCCCGCCTGAAGAATGGAGTGGCGACTTAGTTTTGAAGTTGTATTTGAAGTCAGGGAGCCCGCCTGAAGAATGGAGTGGCGATTTATTTTGAAGTTGTAATTGAAGTCAGGGTGCCCGCCTGAAGAATGGAGTGGCGATTTAGTTTTGAAGTTGTAATTGAAGTCGGGAGCCCGCCTGAAGAATGGAGTGGCGATTTATTTTGAAGTTGTAGTTGAAGTCAGGGAGCCCGCCTGAAGAATGGAGTGGCGATTTAGTTTTAAGTTGTAGTGGAAGTCAGGGAGCCCGCCTGAAGAATGGAGTGGCAATTTATTTTGAAGTTGTAATTGAAGTCAGGGTGCCCGCCTGAAGAATGGAGTGGCGATTTAGTTTTGAAGTTGTAATTGAAGTTAGGGAGTTCGCCTGAAGAATGGAGTGGCGATTTATTTTGAAGTTGTAATTGAAGTCAGGGTGCCCGCCTGAAGAATGGAGTGGCGATTTAGTTTTGAAGTTGTAAGTTGAAGTCAGGAAGTCCGCCTGAAGAATGGAGTGGCGATTTAGTTTTGAAGTTATAGTTAAAGTCAGGGAGCCCGCCTGAAGAATGGAGTGGTGATCTAGTTTTGAAGTTAGTTGAAGTTAGGGAGCCCGCCTGAAGAATGGAGTGGCGATTTAGTTTCGAAGTTTATGAGTTGAAGTCGGGAAGCCCGCCTGAAGAATGAAGTGGCGATTTAGTTTTGAAGGTATAATGGAAGTCAGGGAGCCCGCTTGAAGAATGGAGTGGTGATTAGAGTGTGCCGATAAAGTCAAAAACCCAGCAGAAAAGCAGAACGGCATCTCATTTTCTAAGATTGATAAGGGAAGTGAACCATCGGAAAGTGACAGAATGTAACGGAAATCCCCAGCATGAATCCAAGTTCATAATCGGAAGGAAAGCAACAAGGATCAGAAAGATAGATTCAGACTTCGAAACAGAATAGTTCGAAGATCACAAGGAAGGGACCAATGGTCGGAGTTCGGCAATCAAGATAGACCGAAATAACAATTGTCAGAAAAGAAGAAGCATGTGAAGAAACATCAGAACCAGCAAGATGGCAATGAACATGACAAGATCAAGCTGAAAAGATAAATAAGAATTTGCAATACTGTAACTTAGTCTAGCTTCTTATTTTTTTGTTTAGCACGATGTAATAAGGAGATCAGTCAAGCAGTGGCAATAGCAGCAACAACAGTAACAGCAAGATCACAGCAGTCATGGTAGTCCCAGCTACCAAAACTTCCCGAACTACATTGACTTGATTCCCTTTTAGCCAGGGATATGTATGAGACCTTCTGAATCAAAGGTTCGGTCAAACTTTTACAAAAAAAAAAATGCTTCATACGGAGTGCTTGAACGGGCAAAAATCGCTCGTGTCCGCTCACTTATCTTTGCACGAAAACTCTTCATGTTTACGCGCAAAGAGGGGCAGCTGTGAGCACATGATTTTTGCCTCACACGAATTACTCCCAAAAGTTCAAAATAAAAAGAGTTTTGTGTTGATTGCAATATTTGTGGATTTTTGTGTTATTGTTTGTGTTTGTGTGTCCATGTTTATTTGTTTAATTAATGAAAATACAAAAAATATGTCACATTTTCGTTTATGGTTCATTAAA
The DNA here is from genome assembly GCA_032618575.1 of Nicotiana noctiflora. Classification (NCBI taxonomy): domain Eukaryota; kingdom Viridiplantae; phylum Streptophyta; class Magnoliopsida; order Solanales; family Solanaceae; genus Nicotiana; species Nicotiana noctiflora. The sequence goes on along the minus strand of JASVEL010006330.1, from coordinate 174,653 downwards.
AGTAATCAAGTTTATTTTACAAAAATAGAAAATTACAAAAAAATATGTATTTTTGCATTTTTAATGTTTAATATCACAATTGTGTGATTTATTTTAATTGATGTTTAAATTGAGTGTGTTAATTGGTAGTATAACTTAATTAGTATTTCTTATAATCTAATTGATTTTTGTAGTGTAATTAGAAATTTTTGTTTTACTAAATTACAAATTAAAGAGATAAAGAAAGTAAAAGAACAGAAGAAGAGGGAACCCGGAACTGGGCCAAAATCAAGCCCAAATTCCCCAAAATCTAGGCCCAAACGCCAATAACCCAAACCATGCCCAACCCGTTTTGCCCAGCATCAATCCAAGCCGTTGAGATCATTTGATCTAACGGCTCAGATTAATGGAACCATTTTAATTACCCAACCCCCCCCCCAAACCCTAATTCACACTCATTTTGCATCTCCTCAGAGAACAAATGAAGCCGCCGCCTCCCACCACCACGAACCGCCGGCCGGAAATCGTCTCCGCCGGTGGCAGAACCCCAAACCACCCCATTTTAACACCATAGCTTCCCCTAACCCCCCTCTACATTAATCCCTTAACCATTCGTCTCGAATTACTCCCGAATTCTTCGAATATCCGATCGAAAATTCGTCGGAATTTGAAAATCACCCCAAAACACCCAAGACTCACACCGAACATTTTCCCGACCTCCCTTTCACCGTAATCAACTTTATTTTTGTTCGAATCTAGCCCTAACTGTTCGAACCCCAAATCTTGAGCTTTAAGAACCCTAAATTCAAATTGGGGATTTTTCTCATCGGGTTTCATGAAATTGAGGTCTAATAGACCTTAATTGATTTGTTTTCACTTGGAAAACATTTCAATTAAGGTCCTTTCGACCTCGAATGACCCAAGCCCGAGCTGCCGAGTTCTCCATTTTTCTGTTTCAAGGTATTTCTTCTCTTTTTCTGTTTTTTTTATTTACTTGTACTAGTCAGTTTTAGTTTAATTGTTTTGGTAGTTTCATTTGTTGTTGATTTTTCTTCGGATATTTCACCAATTCTCTGTTTTCCTCATATCTTTGGGACCTTTTTATTTGGTCGATCTGTTTATTCTTTGTTGATAACGTGTAGTTGTTAGTCGAATTCAATTCGTTGTTAATATCGTCAAGTTGTTTGATGTTGAAATTACAAAGTGCTGTCCGAAATTTGTGTGGTCACTGCTTGTCGGCTTTGGTTATCGATTACACATATCGTAATTGGCTAATCGAATATTGTCAAATACGTGTTCGCGTCAATTAGCATCGTCGATTAGTTAGCTTCGTATTTTTTGTTTCTTCTTTGGCCGAGAATGATGGATCACTATTTCTGTCGATTTGTTTGTTGCCGATCATACATGTTGTGATTCGACTTAACGAATGTCGTCGTTTAAATTCGTCGAATAACTAATTCTACATTTTTGGAGTTATGTTTGGCCGTGAGTCTTGAACTCACTGTTTTTGGCGATTGGTTTGTTGTCGATCGTACATGTTGTGATTCGACTTAACGAATGTCGTCGTTTAAATTCGCGAATTTGTTGTTTGAAATTCCGGGCAGTGGTTCATTGTTTTGCTTGAATTAAAATTTTTTTGTTTGTTGTTTGTTCTGAGTATTGAGTTAACTGTTGGATTGTTTGTTTTGAACCATTGTTGATTCTAAATTAGGCTGTGAATTGGGTATAGCTGTTAGTCCATTTAAGTAGTCATAAAATTAACCTTTAAAGTGCAGTACACATGAAGATGAGTTGTTAAAACTTGCTGGACAGTAGTATACCTCATTGGTTTTTACCTTTAGGACTTGTTTAGTTGTTAAAACCTATACTTAGACAAAACAGGGTGGGATAATCAGAGAATATCATGATGATAATGAGTGTTTCTAATGCTGGTTAGTTGTATAATCAGAAACACATGGGAATAACTTAAAAAAAGGGTCAAAAGTAATGCACATGGGAGGAGTTTAAGCAAGCTGGACAGATCTGAAACTAAAAGAAATAGGGGTTGTTACTCTATAAAAGAGATAGGGAACTCACTGGAAGAGGGGACATTTTTTTGAGAGACTAATACACACACAGAGAATTCTCTGGAAAACACTACATATACACTGGTTGAAAGCAAACACACATTGAGATATTGAGATTTTGGCAGAGAACACAGATACACTCAATTGAAAGGCAAAAATACTCACACACATTCACAAAATACTTCACTGGCAGTTCAAAAAAAACACACTCACTGAGACACACACATTAAGAGAAGAGAGAGTTCTGGCAGTTTTAAAAAACAGATACAGAGAGCTTAGGATTTTTGAGAAAACACTGAAAAAGCAGAAACACTGCTAGATTTTCGAGTGTTTGAGAATCAGGAAAATATTGTTTCATAACTTCTAGTTCTTCCTGTTTTCTGTTGGTAATCAAGTCTTGGATTGGTTGAGTTCATACTTTGGAATTTGGAACTTGTCTTCGGCTATATTATTTGTTCCATTGTTGCTGGTGCTTTGTTTGTTGGTCTTCAATCTGGGCATTTGTTGGTGTACTGATATTACTGTGGTTATACTGTTGTTTGCTGCCACTGCTGCACCTTACTCCTCTTTAATCTCTTTTCCAGGTATATTCTTGTTACCACATTGGCCGAGAATAATTGCAAATTGACAAAGGAAGTTGATATCAAGATATTGAAACAAAAAATAGTTTATTTTCCTTATCTTTTTGTTTAGTTTTGTTCTATAATTTAGCAATAAGACTTCACTGTTATACAATTAGAATTGGTTCGATTTAAGTTTGTAGAAAGTTTGTAAACTGAAACTTGAAGGAACCCATATGTTAGGCCTCTAGCGCTATTTGATTCCTTTAAATGATGAAATACTTAGAATTGTTAAGTGATTTATGTCTTTGATATTTTTTTTAGTCATAGTTTGCTTGTAGTTTAAGACACAGTTGTTTGTAAAAAATAGACGCTAGAATTTCAACAAAAAGGGACTTAAGATTACCATTAGGTATCCTATTGCGTTAGCCTAGCAAAAAGAATAAATAAATAAATAAATAAATTGGAACGCACTATATTAGGGATAATCTTATGCCAAGTAATGAACCATGACGAAATACTCACACCCGGCATAGTCGATTAATTTTTACTAGTTTACATTTTGTTTTAGGCAATCTTTACTCACAAGTCAACAAACTGCAAAAAAAAAAAAAAAAAAAAAAAGCTATCATCTTGTATAGGGTCGTTAATCAGAAATAATTTTAAGGGATATACTGTCAAATAGATTGATTTCTTGATTTAGTATTACAACGACTTTAATCGGCATAGCTGCAAAGTAAGTAATTCGGATACATTTTTTATTTGTCAAAAGTTCGAGTCTATGTTGTAATTAGTTTTTGTTTTCTTTAGGTCCGGTTTCAAATTAATAAAGCGGTTTGAAGTTTAATTAGAGCATATAATTTATAAACATGTATAAAATCAGGAATTTTTAGCCATTTATAATAATTGAAGCGACCGTGCTAGAACCACGGGATCCGAGGGTGCCTAACACCTTCCCTCGGGTCAACAGAATTCCTTACTTAGAATTTCTGGTTCGCAGACTTCATTTGGAAAGTCGAAATTTCCTCGATTCGGGATTTAAATAAATCGGTGACTTGGGACACCTTAATTTATTCCAAGTGGCGACTCTGAAATAAATAAAATAATCCCGTTTCGAACATTGTCACTTAAATTAGTAAAACTCCCTCGCGCTTCTACCCCCGGGTAGTGGGCGCGCCAAGAGGAGGTGTGACATGGAGTACAACCACGTTTTAGAGTAATAAAGACCAGACACGTGTTCAATGATTATCAATGAATATTGTGAAAAGAACATGCAATAAATGTAGATAATGACAATAAATGTAATAAAGATGAATTTACTACCCAAATGTTAGACGGGTTGGGTGATTCTTCTTCCTGACAGCAACGTGAGACGAAGATAAGTGAAGATGGATAAGGAATCTTTGGATCTTGTGAACAAAAAATAAATAATATATGTTGAGCAAAGTAGTCAATGAAAACGAGACAATATTTTGTATATACTTTCTGGACTCTTTACAAAGTGCTCTTATCAAAAGGCGAAGATCCTCTCTATGTTCTCTATCTCTTCCTATTTATAAGGGGTACTAAATCTATCATACCATTATTTCTTTACTCTATTTGCTCGTCCTTAGCGATAATCCTTCTAAGATGACTCCTCGTTATTATTCCGTAGTCGACCCTGTCCTCGACCCTGTCCCCGACCCTATTTTTCTGTAGTTATCAAGCCGTCCAAATTTATACCAATACACTATCCTTCCCAGTTCCCACTTGATTTGTTGTTGGTGGTGATGTTAAATGATTCTATTAACATTTTCGCTAATACTTTAATAGTATGATATTGGCTATTTCCAAAATATCATTCTAAATGAATCAAAACATCCTCACATCATCAGAAAAGAATGCAACTTTTATAATGTTTACTCCAATCAACTGCTAATAACATATAATTAGAAAAAATAAAATATATATTTTTGTGGGGATTAGGTTCAACTCTTATCTTTCGTACTAAAGTATATAGTCATTGTTAATCAATTGGGAGTCCACTTTGTTTATGATAGTTTAGAACTGGATTCCAAGAGCATCTTTCAAACAACAAACTATAGGTAGCTGAGACTGTATTTGATATGAGTATAATATTCAGACCCTGGCCAATAAATTATTTTCGGAAAAGGTCCAAATACTCCCATCAACTTTACAATAAGGTCTATATATAACCCTTGTTAAAAGTTTGGCCCATATCCACCCTCGACATTATACTATTGGCCTGGATACCCCCTTTGTTTTAAACGGAGACAAATACCCCCTTGGACTTTACGATAAGGTCTATATATAACCCTTATTTTTTGAACAAAATATTTTTTTGTAAAAACTGAAAATATTTTGTTGAAAATAATTTCTTCAGTTCTTAAAAAATAAAATTATTTTGCATTTATTGTTATGATTAACAAAAAAAAAGACAATAGAAAGTCCAAAAAGAAAAAAAATAAGTACAATAGTAAACTAGATATCTAATTTGTTGTTTATTGTTATGATTAACTATTTGATATGACTTAATTCTTACTGCCTTCACTATATTTAAGCTCGTTTAAATTTAAATGTTTTACAAAATCACTTTCTCAAGCTATTTCTAATTTCTTCTAACATATATATCCATAAAAATATAAAACAAATATTTAACATAAATAATTTTATTAACATGACGAAAACTTAATCCCAAAAAGATTAAGTTGCAAAAATTATTTTTTAAAGTTTTACAAAAAGAAAATTGCAAAAATTGTTTTTTTTTAATAGTTTTTTTTGTAAAAACATAATTGTAAAAACTGGAAAAAAAGTAAAAACAGATGAATTAGAACATTTATTAGTTTTAACAAAATATTTTTGTTTTTTAAAAACTGAATAAAATATTTTCAACAAAAAGTATTTTCGCTTTTGAAAAATATTTTTTTCTTTATTTTTTATTTTTTAAAAGATTTTTTTGTAAAAACTGGATATTTTTTAAAAACTGAATAAAATATTTTCAACAAAAAGTATTTTCGCTTTTGAAAAATATTTTTTTTTCTTTATTTTTTAATTTTTTAAAAGATTTTGTTGTAAAAACTGGAAAAGTAAATTGTTATGAACAGGCCCTTTACCAATTATACTATTGGGCTGGTATTTGGGCGAGTTGTTAAAATGAGAAAATACCAATATGTTATGTGGGATCCGGGTTGAGAAAATCCATCAAAATATTAGAGTGCTGAAGGAAATGTTGGAGATATAAATAACAGGAGTGTGTGTAGTTGTTAGGGAAGCTAGAACTTGGTCTTTTCTTTTCACTAGTATACGTACCCGCGCGATGCGCGGATTGATTAAAGAAAAGTGAAAAGAGATATATGCATATTGCAGATTAAATTTAGTATCGCAATCAAAACAATTAAAACGAAAAATAGATAGATGAATTTCAACGGGCTGTCACTATATTATTGTTGGCAAGGTCTATCAATTCCAAGTGACTTGTTAAAAATGGGCTTGAGTGTGAAATATTTGCTCTTGCTTTTGATCGGTAAAATGGCTGTTCCTCGTTATGAGTTAAAAACTTAGTAGAAGAAGAAGGAATTAACCTAAAAAAAGTTTAATTTCTTCATAAGGCGAAAAATCATTTAACTCATCTAACTTTGCTAATATATCCAACGGCTTGTTACTTCCTTTTAATAAGCTGTCCGATAACAAAAAAAAATTACAGAGAGACCAAATAAATACTCCTACTAATCCATAAGGAGTTAAAGTATGCTTTTACATTAATTGATCAAATAAATCGACTAACTTAATGAAATTACCATCAATAGAATTATTAAATACCTCATATATCAGGGTTGAATTATTAATACCATCGTTAATGTTATGACATTCCTAAGCTATGATGATATAAGCGGTTAGTTACTTACTGAGAAAGTGCAAAAACTGAGCTTCCCATCGTCCATGTTGTGCATCGTCGCTCCGTTGTATTTTGTACTTCCTCTAGAGAACCTAATGCTTTGACGTCGAAGTATCTGCACAAACTCTGCTTTTATGAAATTACACATATACTTACCAAGTCACAAAACAATAACAATGATCCAAAATTAGTGAATAATTCTCTTCAGATTTTTACAATTTCTGAGATTCAAAAGAATAAGTGATTCTAGACATCCTATGATCTCATGAAGCTCAATCAGGTATGTATAGATACACTCACTTTCTGTAAAATATAATATAAACATGATAAAAAAGATTGTTTGAAGTCTTATAACAATTTAAGTTATAACATCATTATTAAATTTCCATTAGGACAGATAGAACAAATGATATAAAGAAGGATAAAGCTACCGAAAGCAAAATTAATTGCCCATGTAAATGTTTAAGGATTTAACATCGTTCGTGTAATTTAGCTTTAATCTAGATCTGAGATTATAATGAAGGAAGAATAGATACTATATCACTATGAGTCATGAATTTACCAAGTTTAAGATGAACATGTGTGTAACCCTCCAATTCAGCAACAAACATTTTGTCGATTGCATATTCATCTTGCTAATCAAAATTTTTTGTATATTGTTGAGATATAAAGTACATTAATAACATGAAAAAGTAGTAGATATTCTGAACTCCCAGGGATTTTTTGAATGAATTACACAATCTCTTAATCTAGGGAATAAGATGCAAATATGACATTCATTTAGAACCATTTGGTAATTGTTGAATCATATGTTTTGTATGCTCATCTTAAATTTTAACCACAAAAATAAAGAGATGCTCACACAGTCAAAAGTACGCACAAACTATACTTTTGATCTAAAAATTATGTAATTACAGGTAGTGCCATAACAAAGCAGCTAAAACTAAGGGATGTATGCTAGGAAAAAAAGAAGAGATTAGTAAAGTATTTCACTACCATGGATGCTATGAAGAGGAGCCACGTCTTGATTAGTAACTGTCTCAGATTTTTTACCGTCTAGGCTGCGTCTCTTTTGAAGTAGGGAGTGAAACCATATTTGCTCTATTTCATCTTCGATGAAATCATACCCTGTTGAATTCCCAAAAAGGTCGTTACATGACTATACCAATATGCGCAAAAAAAAAAAGATTCATAAAAAAAAAAAGAAAAAAATGTGGGAACAAAATTAAGTTGTTCACCTAAATTCCAAAGTTTATTGGATTTGAAATTCCAAAACCTTAAACTCTTAAAGATTGTTCACCCAAATTCGAAAAAGAAACCTAGTGACTCATCGCTGAGAAGAATTGTGCTCCTCGGATGCTTCGTCTTGCTTATGATATCTTCCACATATGAACTTGTTTTCTTGTTGTATCTTAATCATTAAAGCTCTCTTACCAACAATGGGTCCATCAACATTAACTTGCAAAATATTGACAATTTTTGTTACTCTAAAATTGGGCATATGCAAAACAAAACACCAAACAAATTTCAGAAAAGAGCTAACAAATAGAAAGCTACACAAAAAAGGTACAAATGTGAAAACCATGGGAGTTCCACACAAAATCCTAAACTAAGCATAGCTCACTTCCATAGATATCTTCTAGAGGTTTACACACATGTTCTCTTTCAATTCACATTATATGTTTGATAATACTATACAAATAGAAAGCTTCAAGCGCCTCCCCCTTTTACCGTGAACAAATAATAAAAATGTTCAAATATTGCTCCGACAATATTCAATGTCTCCAAAATCATTGCAAAGTGAAGACTGAAAAATACCTTCAATCATAAAAAGTTAGATACATTTTTTGTTAAAATTGTCTATAAAATAATCAAGAGATGCAAACATTATTGCTATTAATTAAACATAAATCAAGAATAGTAGATAACAGAGATAAACTTTTCAAATCAAACAATTGCTTCTATGTAACAAACAAAAAAACAAACCAAGAAGTCATAACATCAAGTACATGAGAAAAAAAACCTAAATTAAAAAAAAAGGTAAAAATTGGGGGCATACTTTTTACTGATAGGAAAAGTAACAATAATAGAGTAATTTATATTTGTGTATAACCCTTCCACTTGAATGACCTTACAAACAAAAGGATTCACTGCAACTTCTGAAACTGAAAATCCAACATAAAAAGGGTCTATAAAAGCGAACCATTCTTCTATATCCTTATATCCTTGTAATTTGTTTTGATGCATTGTAAGGCATCATTATTTAGATCGTTAAACAGAAAGATTTCAAATATATATACCAACATAAAAACAACAATCTCAAGCAAATAACTCATTGCTACTAACACAAACATTCATGCCAATCTCATAAATTAAATTTTGTCATCAAAATCAAAACTAAATAAAACAAACTATGGAATAAAAACAATAATTGATCCTGATTACTTTGAAAAGGTGGTTAACATGTTAACAAATATATAACAATAATATGAAACCTTCCAATGTTAACAGGAATGACAACAGTTATTTCAAAACCCAAATTCTAGAACTGCTAATTCGAAACCCAAATTCTAGAATACTAATGGAACACAAAAGAGATTTATTTTACAATAAACTTAAACGTAATTAAGCCCAATCCCAATGTGATATACCCAGAATGTAGAATAGATTTTGCTATGCAATGAAAAAGGGCAAACGAATAAATTGGATACCTTCCATGATTACTTCCTTTTGATAGAAATTCATGTATAAAGGAGATACAATCAAAGTTTGATTCAGGACCATATTCTGAAACTCCTCACAAATGATTTGCATTGACATTTTTGTAAGTTGTTGGTGGATTTTGATTAGAATTTTGGAAATTGAGAGAGTGATTTTGGTGGATTTCTTTTTTGGTTAGGGCTGTATTAGAATTTTAAAAATTGAGAGAAAGAAAATTGCTTCTTCAAACGTCAAGTTCACGTAGGTGATATAAAAAACTGAGTTGTACGGTTTGCAGATGGTTACCGAGTAAAATGGAAGTGGATGTCGTGAGTTTCAATCGTGATGTGTAGTAGGTTAGATAGTTGAGTGACACTTTAGATTTTTATGAGGAAATTCAGGGAAAATGGTATATAAATATATAATTTATAAATAAGAATCTATAATTAATTTTTTTTTAAGAGAGAAAAAAAAACGTGCCCTTTAAATGTTCCATGCAAATTCAGTTATTTTTCCAAAAAATTTAAAAATGTTGATATTTTAAAAGAAAACGTGTCCTTTATAATTTTTTTAAAATAAATTCTCCCAACATGGGAAGCAAATCCATTTTCCACGTTTGAGCCACGATCGATCATGGAGTGTTTTTTTTTTTTTTGTTATATCTATGCAAAAGTTTTTTTGATGAGTTTTTAAGGTTTTTAATAAACCAAACAAAAAGCTAATCAAAGACGTGGGAGTTTAGAACTGAAATAATTATATTTTTTAGTTTTCAGTCATACAAAGTATGTGCAAAAAATTACAGAACTCCATGATGTTAATAACTGAATTAGTTAATATTAAAATTTTGTTTTTTTTTTCTTATAATTTTTTTTTGAATCTCCAAATTTATTGGAGTTATGTCCTAAAACATGACACGTGTCGATATGCCGTTTTTACACTTTGCATAATAATATGGTTTTGCTTCTCCTATTCTATATAGATAGATTAGCTATTTTGTAATAGCAGTTTGGAACCTCCCTTTTCTTAATTTTCATTTTTTTGTTCCATGAATAAGTTGTAATTCCTCAGTTTGGTTGAATATCACATTATATATTCCTTTGATAAATATGGATACATTACATAAATTTTGTAAAAACTATTTTTTTGTAGTAAAAACTGGAAAAGAAAATTCAATTTTTAACAAAATATTTTCGTTTTTTAAGAACTAAAGAAATTATTTTCAAAAAATATTTTAAGTTTTTCCAAAAAAATATTTTGTTAAAAAAACGAGAGTTAAATATAAACCTTATCGTAAAGTACATGGGGCTATTTGTCTCTATTTAAAACAAATGGGGTATCTGGGCTAATAGTGTAACGGCGATGTTATATATGAGCCAAAACTTTTAACGAGGGTTATATATAGACCTTATTGTAAAGTTTAGGGGCGGTATTTGGACTGTTTCCGAATTATTTTTGTCCTTCCATTTGTGTTTGTTCATTGACGACCATTCTGTGATTCTTAATAGCTTGAGTAGGAGAAATTAAAAATTAGCCAGATTTACAAGTGATCATTGAAAAATAGCAAGAGTTTCAAAGGTATTCAAAATTTAGCCACTTTTCATATAAAGATAATTCTGAATAAAAACACTATTCAGAAAATACTCAAGCTTGATATACTGGAATTCCAGTATAATATATTTGTCACGACCCTAGTTCACCAATTGTGAACATGTCGTGATGGCACCCAGTCCCCACGACTAGGTAACCCTAACACGTTGCGGAATCTATAAGTTATAAATACTTAAATAAGAAACAGCGGAAAATGGCATAAAAGATATGTAATCCGTGCCGCTTGGCACATACATCCGTCACACAATGAATAAAACACTACCAAGATCCGAAACCCCACGGTAACACAGACTAAAAGAGAAAATACAACTGTGGCTCTATGTGTAAAGAGTATCTAACAACGAAATGAAGAAAAATGCCAACTAGTACTACTAGAATAGAAGGAAAGCCTCCGGATCGGCGGACGTAGCAGATCATACCTCGAGGTCTCCAGAAAAGCTGCGGAAATCACCTAGCACGAGCCTGCTCTGATGTACCTGGATCTGCACAACAAAAGTGTGCCAGAAGAGTAGCATGAGTACACCACGGTGGTACTCAGTAGGTGCCAAGCCTAACCTCGATGGAGTAGTGACGAGGAAAGTCAGGGCCCTACTGAGAAACAATAATAATATGATGATAACAAAATAAACAGTTTAACAGATAATAACAAAAATTTCCGAAATAACAACATTACGATGTTTACCGCAACTGTCTACAATCAAGCTAACAACAAATAACCAACTCAAATAAACGAATCCAGGATCTGTGGGAATTGAACCCACAGGTCCCATTCTCAGTACCTCTGGGTCTCCGGGAATCGAACCCGCAGCCCATGTCTCAATAATATCTCAATAACTCGGGATCTCCGGGAATCGAACCCGCAGTCCCTACCCATAAGTCAGGATCTCGGGAATCGAACCCGTAGTCCACATTTCAATAATCTCAGGATCTCGGGAATCGAACCCGTAGTCCATATTTCAATCATCTCAGGGATCTCGGGAATCGAACCCGTAGTCCACATTTCAATAATCTCGGGATCTCGGGAATCGAACCCGTAGTCCACATTTCAATAATCTCGGGATCTCGGGAATCGAACCCGTAGTCCACATTTCAATAATCTCGGGATCTCGGGAATCGAACCCGTAGTCCACATTTCAATAATCTCAGGATCTCGGGAATCGAACCCGTAGTCCACATTTCAATAATCTCAGGATCTCGGGAATCGAACCCGTAGTCCTTATTTCAATAATCTCAGGATCTCGGGAATCGAACCCGTAGTCCACATTTCAATAATCTCGGGATCTCGGGAATCGAACCCGTAGTCCATATTTCAATAAATCTCAGGATCTCGGGAATCGAACCCGTAGTCTATATGTCAATAAATCTCAGGATCTCGGGAATCGAACCCGTAATCCATAACCACAGTAAGTAAAGGAATACACAGAGAGAAGTATAATACGCTTAATGATAACTTCGCCGATGAACAGCGCCAGCGATTACCAAGAAAACTCAAGTAGGTCAATTAAGCAACTAGACAGTTAGATTCTATCTAATCATGCTTTTCTAACTACTACCGGGTAGGAATATCGAATTTAACAACTAAAAACAGGAATATCACTCATTGAACATTTTGAGTAAAGTATGTGTTCAACCACCAGCGCATATACACGCCCGTCACCTCGCGTACAAGGCATTTAAAATATCACAATAATATCCTAGGGGTGAAAGTCCCCCACACGAAGTTAGACAAGCCACTTACCTCAATTCCGGTACAAAACCGCTAAGTAATAACCCTCTTGCCACGAATGTCGGCCTCCACAAGTGTAGAATCCGATAAAAATCAATAGAATCACATCAAAATAGGCCAATTGGGCATTACCCAATCAAATTAACTCAAAATTCACCAAAACCCACAAGTTGCCAAAACCCGACTTTCGGTACGCTTATCGAAAAATCACGACAATTATATATTCGGGTTCCTTATCTCAATACGAGTCCGTGCATATAAAATTTATCGAAATCGGACTCCGTTAGCCCATTCAAATCAAAGGTTTTCTAAAGGTTTTGGTCTAGGGTGAAAACCCCCATTAATTACCCCAAATTCCTCCATTTTCATGAAAAACTTGCATAATATTGTCAACAATAATCATAGTTTGAGTCCATAATTGATTACCTGAAAAAACCCTTTGAATCTCCCTTCAAAATCGCCCAAATCGCCCCTAAGCCGAGCCCTCAATGTTTGGAAATGTTTCTGAAATTTCTAACTTCTGACATAATTAACTCCCTGCGATTTCCGCTTCTGCGGACAAAATTCCACTTCTGCGGATCCGCTTCCGCGACATTTTGTCGCTTTTGCGAAGCCTAGGCCTGGCTGGCCCAACCCGCTTCTGCGAGAAAAGGACCGCTTCCGCGCGTCCGCTTCCGCGATTGGACAACCGCTCCTGCGAGACTTCCCGCTTCTGCGAGCAGTGGTCCGCTTCTGCGGACTCGCTTAAGCGAATTCCCCTCCGCTCCTGTGGATTCTCACTCCCCGACCCAAGGTCGCTTCTGCGACGAGTCTTCCGCACCCGCGACTCTGCCTCAGCGGAAGAGGATCCGCCTCTGCGAACCCAGGCGCTCCTGCGCCCCAAGTTCCGCTCCTGCGGACTCGCCTCTGCGGTCCCATTTCCGCAGGGGCGAAAATGACAGAACAGAAGGCCCAACCTACAATTTTCCATGTTTTCCTTCCGTTTAACCATCCGAAACCACCCCGAGGCCCCGGGACCTCATCCAAACACACCAACACATCCTAATACCTTATTCGAACTTGTTCCAATCCTCAAAACACGTCTAACAACATCAAAACCCATAATTCACATCGAATTCAAGCCTAAATTTCTTAAAACTTTCCGAATTGCACATTCGATCTAAAACCCGACCAAACGACGTCCGAATGACCTGAAAATTTGCGGACATATCCAAAATCACATAACGAAGCTACAAAAATTGTCGAGATTCCATTCCGACCCCCGGATCAAAATCTCACCTATCGTTCGGATTCGCCACAATTTCAACCTTCGGCATTTCAAGCCTAATTGAGCTACGGACCTCCAAAATACATTCCGAACGCGCTCCCAACCCCGAAATCACCTAACGGAGCTAATGGAACCATCGGATTTCCGTTCCGAGATCGTCTTAACACTATTCCGGCTACGGGCCATTTTCTAGCTTCAAAGCTCTTAATTAGGGACTAAGTGTCCCAAAATGCTCAAATTTTCAGAACCGACTCTCCCGGCAACCCACAATAGCAGAATTGAACTTAGGGGAACAATTAAATTAGGGATTGGGGCGTAATTTTCTGAAACGACCGGTCGGGTCGTTACATCTTCCCACACTTAAAGATTCGTTCGTCCTCGAACGAGCATAGGAAACATACCTGGAGTAGTGAAAAGATGAGGGTACTGGCTGCGCATATCCTGCTCGGTCTCCCAAGTCGCCTCCTCGACCGGCTGGCCCCGCCACTGAACCTTTACCGAAGCGATATTCTTTGACCTTAGCTTTCTGACCTGTCTGTCTAGAATGGCTACTGGCTCCTCAACATAAGACAGATCCTTGTCTAGTTGAACAGATGTGAAATCCAACACATGCGACGGGTCACCATGGTATCTCCGGAGCATGGAGACATGAAATACGGGGTGAACTCCGGCTAGGCTGGGAGGTAAGGCCAACTCATAAGCAACCTCCCCAACACGCCTCAAAATCTCAAAAGGGCCAATAAATCTAGGACTCGGCTTTCCTTTCTTCCCAAACCTCATAACGCCCTTCATGGGCGAGACTCGAAGTAGAACCCGCTCGCCAACCATAAAATCCACATCGCGAACCTTCTTGTCTGCATAACTCTTCTGTCTAGACTGGGCTGCACGAAGTCTGTCCCGAATCACCTTGACCTTATCCATAGCCTCCTGAACCATGTCGGTACCTAGCAATCTGGCCTCGCCCGGCTCAAACCAACCCACGGGAGACCTGCACCTCCTACCATATAGGGCCTCATACGGCACCATCTGAATGATGGACGGATAGCTGTTGTTATAAGCAAACTCCGCCAGTAGCAAGAAGTGATCCCATGAACCTCCAAACTCGATCACGCACGCACGGAGCATATCCTCCAAAATTTGAATAGTGCGGTCAGACTGTCCATCCGTTTGGGGGTGAAATGCTGTGCTCAGCTCCACCCGAGTACCTAACTCCTGCTGCACGGCTCTCTAGAACTGTGAAGTAAACTAAGTGCCTCTGTCTGAAATTATGGAAACTGGAATACCATGTAACCGGACTATCTCCCTGATGTAGATCTCCGTCAACAGCTCCGATGAGTAAGTAGTGCACACAGGTATGAAATGGGCAGACTTGGTCAGCCGATCCACAATAACCCAAATGGAATCAAACTTCCTGACAGTCCGTGGAAGTCCGGATACAAAGTCCATGGTAATGCGCTCCCATTTCCACTCGGGAATCTCAATCTGTTGCATCAATCCACCCGGACGCTAATGCTCATACTTCACCTGCTGGCAGTTGAGGCATCTAGAAACATAATCAACTATATCCCTCTTCATCCGCCTCCACCAGTAATGTTGTTTCAAGTCCTGATACATCTTCGCAGCTCCCAGATGGATGGAATACCGCGAGCTATGGGCCTCTGCTAGAATCGGCTCTCGAAGATCATCCACATTAGGCACACAGATACGCCCCTGCATCCTCATGACTCCATCATCCCCGATGGTAACATCTCGAGCATCACCACGCCGAACTCTATCCCGAAGGACAAGCAAATGAGGGTCGTCGAACTGACGCTCCCTGATGCGGTCAAATAGAGAAGACCGAGAAACCACACAAGCTAGAACCCGGCTGGGCTCCGAAAGATCCAATCTAACAAACTGCCTGGCTAGAGCCTGAACATCCATCGCCATAGGCCTCTCTGAAACTGGTAGATATGCTAAACTCCCCAAACTCTCTGCCCGACGACTCAAGGCATCGACAACCACATTAGCCTTGCCCGGATGATAGAGAATAGTAATATCATAATCCTTTAGTAGCCAACCATCTCCTCTGACGCATATTCAGGTCCTTCTGCTTAAGCAAGTGCTGCAAGCTCCGGTGATCAGTGTAGATCTCAGAAGGAACCCCATATAAATAATGACGCCAAATTTTCAAGGCGTGAACAATGGCGGCTAGCTCCAAATCATGAACAGGGTAATTCTTCTCATGCACCTTCAGCTGTCTCGACGCGTAGGCAATCACCCTACCGTCCCGCATCAATACCGCACCGAGTCCAACTCGTGAGGCATCACAATATACGGTATAGGACCCCGTACCTGTAGGCAACATCAATATAGGGGCCGAAGTCAAAGCTGTCTTGAGCTTCTGAAAGCTCGCCTCACACTCGTCTGTCCACTAGAAAGGGGCACCCTTTTGGGTCAATCTGGTCATAGGTGCTGCAATCGAAGAGAACCCCTACGAAACGACGGTAATAGCCCGCCAAACCAAGGAAACTGCGAATCTCAGTAGTGGATGAGGGTCTGGGCCAACTCTGCACGGCCTCCACCTTCCTCGGATCTACTCGAATACCATCACTCGATACCACGTGGCCCAAAAATGCCACCGAACTCAACCAGAATTCACATTTAGAGAACTTGGCATAAAGCTGCTTCTCCCTCAGGATCTGAAGCACTATTCTTAAATGCTGCTCGTGCTGTTCCCGGCTCCGAGAATATACTAGAATATCATCAATGAAAACAATCACGAACGAGTCCAGATAAGGCCTGAACACACTGTGCATCAAATGCATAAAGGCTGCTGGGGCATTAGTCAACCCAAAAGACATCACAAGGAACTCATAGTGACCATACCGGGTCCTGAAGGCAGTCTTCGGGATATCTGGCTCCCGAATCTTTAGCTGGTGATACCCAGAGCGCAAATCAATCTTAGAAAACACCTGTGCGCCCTGTAACTGGTCAAATAAATCATCAATACGGGGCAAAGGATACTGGTTCTTCACTGTAACTTTGTTCAGCTGACGATAGTCAATACACATACGCATAGAACCGTCCTCTTTCTTCACAAACAATACGGAGAGCACCCTAAGGCGAAACACCGGGTCGAATAAAACCCTGCACAATAACTCTCATAGTCGATCCTTCGACTCGCTTTAACTCGGAAGGAGCCGTACGGTACTGTTGGAATAGAAATAGGCTGAGTGCCCGGCAACAAGTCAATAGCAAAGTCAATATCTGCTGTCGGGCGGCATGCCGAAGATCGATCGGAAATACATCGAGCAAAGTCACGTACCACGTGAACAAGAATCAATAGAGGAGTGTCAATATGACGTCCCGCGCATAGGCTAGAATAAGCAGACACGCCTGTCTCAACCATATGCTGAGCTCTGACAAAAGAAATAACACGGCTAGGGGTGTGATCTGGAGTACCACTCCACTCAATACGTGGAATGCCGGCATAGCCGGCGTCACGGTCTTGGCGTGACAATCAAGAATAGCATAATGGGGCGACAACCGGTCCATGCCCAGAATAATATCAAAATCGACCATCCCAAGCAGCAATAGATCCGCTCTGGTCTCAAAATCACAAATGGTAATCAAACACGACCGATATACGCGGTCCACTACCAAAGAATCACCCACCGGAGTGGAAACATAAATGGGGGCACTCAAAGAATCCCGAGGCACACCCGGATGAGAAGCAAAGTAAGAAGACACATATGAAAAAGTGGAACCAGGGTCGAATAGAACCGATGCCTCCCTGTGACTAACCATAATAATACCTGTGATAACAGAGTCAGATGCAACAGCCGCAGCGCGATCAGGAATAGCATAGAATCTGGCCTGTCCCCCCTCTCGAGGGCGGCCTCTGGAACCCTGACCCCCGCCCCTGGCTGGCTGGGCAGGTGGAGTGGCAGCTGGGGCTGGAATGATAGCCTGCTGGCCCTGAGAACCACGCGGATGCTGTGATGACTGATGAGGGGCTCCTCTCCTGCGCCCGGGGCACTCCCTAACCAGGTGGCGAGTATCCCCGCACTCAAAACAAGCTCTGGGAGGACGCGGTGGCTGTGACTGACCGGCCTCACCCCCACTAGTCTGACCCCTGGAAGGACCCCGCGCTGGAGGTGCACTGGAAACTGGGGGAGCATAATAAGGCTACTGAGATGCTGGAAGACATGGAGTACTACCGGCTGCGGGCAATGCCGAGTGAACTGGTCGACCGGAATAACCCCTGCCAAAACGACCGGCTGATGAAGTGCGGGCACCGGAGAAATGGCCCGACTCACGAGACCTCTTGGCCTCTCTCTCCCTCCGCTCTCTAGGGAGCATACTCTCGATCCTCTTGGCAATGCTAACTGCCTGCTGATAAGATATATCTGTCTCAAGCTCTCTGGCCATGCTGGATCGGATAGGCGGAACAAGGCCCTCAAAAAATCTCCGCACTCGCTCCCGAACCGTGGCTACCAAAGCCGGTGCATGCCTGGCTAGGCGGGTGAAACTGATAGCATACTCCGATACTGACATGGAGCCCTGTCGCAACCGCTCAAACTCCGAGCGCCAAGAATCCCTAAGGCTCTGTGGAACAAACTCCCTCAAAAACAGATCTGAAAACTGCGTCCAAGTCAATGAAGCAGACTCCTCTGGACTATCCAACTCATACGTGCGCCACCGATCATAAGCGGCCCCACGAAACTGAAATGCAGTGAAGGAAACCCCGTTGGTCTCCACAATCCCCATAGTACGAAGAATACGATGACACTCCTCCAGAAAACCCAATGCATCATCTGAAGCCAAACCACTAAACACTGGAGGGTCATATTTCTCGAACCTCTCCAATCTACGCTGCTCGTCCTCAGAGGCAGCTGGTCCACCTCCGGGCCGTGCTGGGGCGGCAGGAGGCATAACCAAAACATCCGGAACTCGTCCTACCGGCACACGCCTGCTCGGTGTAACGGCTGCGGGAGTCCGGGCCCCTCCCGGCCCGAGATGTAGCCGCAACAAGAGGAAGCAGCCTGCCCGGGCTAAAGTGGTATACATACTCATGAGCTGAGCCAGGGTCTCCTGTAGTCTTGGAGTAGTAGCGACTGTAGTCGGTGTACCGGTGCTCGCGCTCCAACCTCGGTCTACCCGCGGCACCTCGGCGGCGGCGCGCGAGGTGCTGCTGTGGCTGCACCTCGGCGCGTCCTCGTCCTCTACCTCGGCCCCGGCCTCGAACGGCGCAACAGGGGGCGCGGGTACCTAATCATCGCGAGTAGCTCGTGTCCTCACCATCCGTGAGAGAATAGAAAGCAATAGTTTAGATTTTGATGCCAAAAATGTCGCACGACAAGGAATCCAAAAGAAATGAAGAGTTTCCTAAACGAGTTACATAGCCCCTCGTAGATAAATACGGACGTCTCCGTATCGATCAGCGAGACTCTAAGTAACCGGTCTGTGTCCCGTGACTCCTATGAACCTAGAGCTTTGATACCAACTTGTCACGACCCGGGTTCACCAATTGTGAACATGTCGTGATGGCACCCAGTCCCCACGACTAGGTAAGCTTAACACATTGCGGAATCTATAAGTTATAAATACTTAAATAAGAAACAGTGGAAAATAACATAAAAGATATGTAATCCGTGCCGCTTGGCACATACATCCGTCACACAATGAATAAAACACTACCAAGATCCGGAACCCACGGTAACACAGACTAAAAGGGAAATACAACTGTGGCTCTATGTGTAAAGAGTATCTAACAACGAAATGAAGAAAAATGCCAACTAGTACTACTAGAATAGAAGGAAAGCCTCCGGATCCGCCGACGTAGCAGATCATACCTCGAGGTCTCCGGAAAAGCTGCGGAAATCACCTAGCACGAGCTTGCTCTGATGTACCCGGATCCGCACAACAAAAGTGTGCAAGAAGAGTAGCATGAGTACACCACGGCGGTACTCGATAAGTGCTAAGCCTAACCTCGATGGAGTAGTGACGAGGAAAGTCGGGGCCCTACCGAGAAACAATAATAATATGATGATAACAAAATAAACAGTTTAACGGATAATAACAAAAATTTCCGAAATAACAACATTACGATGTTTACTGCAATTGTCTACAATCAAGCTAACAACAAATAACCAACTCAAATAAACGAATCCAGGATCCGTGGGAATTGAACCCACAGTCCCATTCTCAGTACCTCTGGGTCTCCGGGAATCGAACCCACAGCCCATGTCTCAATAATATCTCAATAACTCAGGATCTCGGGAATCGAACCCGTAGTCCTCATTTTAATAATCTCAGGATCTCGGGAATCGAACCCGTAGTCCTCATTTCAATAATCTCGGGATCTCGGGAATCGAACCCGTAGTCCACATTTCAATAATCTCGGGATCTCGGGAATCGAACCCGTAGTCCACATTTCAATAATCTCGGGATCTCGGGAATCGAACCCGTAGTCCACATTTCAATAATCTCGGGATCTCGGGAATCGAACCCGTAGTCCATATTTCAATAATCTCGGGATCTCGGGAATCGAACCCGTAGTCCACATTTCGATAATCTCAGGATCTCGGGAATCAAACCCGTAGTCCACATTTCAATAATCTCAGGATCTCGGGAATCGAACCCGTAGTCCACATTTCAATAATCTCAGGATCTCGGGAATCGAACCCGTAGTCCACATTTCAATAATCTCGGGATCTCGGGAATCGAACCCGTAGTCCATATTTCAATAATCTCGGGATCTCGGGAATCGAACCCGTAGTTCATATTTCAATAATATCAGGATCTCGGGAATCGAACCCGTAGTCCATAACCACAACAAGTAAAGGAATACACAGAGAGAAGTATAATATGCTTAATGATAACTTCGCCGATGAACAGCGCCAGCGATTACCAAGAAAACTCAAGTAAGTCAATTAAGCAACTAGACAGTTAGATTCTATCTAATCATGCTTTTCTAACTACTACCGGGTAGGAATATCGAATTTAACAACTAAAAACAGGAATATCACTCATTGAACATTTTGAGTAAAGTATGTGTTCAACAACCAGCGCATATACACGCCCGTCACCTCGCGTACAAGGCATTTAAAGTATCACAATAATATCCTAGGGGTGAAAGTCCCCCACACGAAGTTAGACAAGCCACTTACCTCAATTCCGGTACAAAACCGCTAAGTAATAACCCTCTTGCCACGAATGTCGGCCTCCACAAGTGTAGAATCCGATAAAAATCAATAGAATCACATCAAAATAGGCCAATTGGGCATTACCCAATCAAATTAACTCAAAATTCACCAAAACCCACAAGTTGCCAAAACCCGACTTTTGGTACGCTTATCGAAAAATCACGACAATTATATATTCGGGTTCCTTATCTCAATACGAGTCCGTGCATATAAAATTTATCGAAATCGGACTCCGTTAGCCCATTCAAATCCAAGGTTTTCTAAAGGTTTTGGTCTAGGGTGAAAACCCCCATTAATTACCCCAAATTCCTCCATTTTCATGAAAAACTTGCATAATATTGTCAACAATAATCATAGTTTGAGTCCATAATTGATTACATGAAGAAACCCCTTGAATCTCCCTTCAAAATCGCCCAAATCGCCCCTTAAGCCGAGCCCTCAAAGTTTGGAAATGTTTCTGAAATTTCTAACTTCTGACATAATTAACTCCCTGCGATTTCCGCTTCTGCGGACGAAATTCCGCTTCCGCGGATCCGCTTCCGCGACATTTTGTCGCTTCTGCGAAGCCCAGGCCTGGCTGGCCCATTCCGCTTCTGCGAGCCTCCAGCCGCTTCCGCGAGGCCGCTCCTGCGGACAAAGGTCCGCTTCTGCGGACTTTCCGCTTCTGCGAGCAGTGGTCCGCTTCTGCGGACTCGCTTAAGCGAATTTCCCTCCGCTCCTGCGGATTCTCACTCCCCGACCCAAGGTCGCTTCTGCGACGAGTCTTCCGCACCCGCGACTCTGCCTCAGCGGAAGAGGATCCGCCTCTGCGAACCCAGGCGCTCCTGCGCCCCAAGTTCCGCTCCTGCGGGCTCGCCTCTGCGGTCCCATTTCCGCAGGGGCGAAAATGACAGAACAGAAGGCCCAACCTACAATTTTCCATGTTTTCCTTCCGTTTAACCATCCGAAACCACCCCGAGGCCCCGGGACCTCATCCAAACACACCAACACATCCTAATACCTTATTCGAACTTGTTCCAATCCTCAAAACACGTCTAACAACATCAAAACCCATAATTCACAGCGAATTCAAGCCTAAATTTCTTAAAACTTTCCGAATTGCACATTCGATCTAAAACCCGACCAAACGACGTCCGAATGACCTGAAAATTTGCGGACATATCCAAAATCACATAACGAAGCTACAGAAATTGTCGAAATTCCATTCCGACCCCCGGATCAAAATCTCACCTATCGTTCGGATTCGCCACAATTTCAACCTTCGGCATTTCAAGCCTAATTGAGCTACGGACCTCCAAAATACATTCCGAACGCGCTCCCAACCCGAAATCACCTAACGGAGCTAATGGAACCATCGGATTTCCGTTCCGAGATCGTCTTAACACTGTTCCGGCTACGGACCGTTTTCTAGCTTCAAAGCTCTTAATTAGGGACTAAGTGTCCCAAAATGCTCAAATTTTCGGAACCGACTCTCCCGACAACCCACAATAGCAGAAATGAACTTAGGGGAACAGTTAAATTAGGGATTGGGGCGTAATTTTCTGAAACGACCGGTCGGGTCGTTACAATATTGGACGTTTATGAATCATCTATTATTAATTTGGATCTGTTTAAGTTCACCAGAATTTAAAGTGAGTATTTATATGACTGATTGTTAGGATCAAAAATGCGGTAGTGCGAAATTTAGCCAAGCAATGTTATAATGACAATAACAAAGACAAGACAAGTTGATAATAACGATAAATTAAAATATATAAAAGATGCACAAAATTTAAAGTGGTTCGGTCTAGGTGACCCACAAGGAGAAAGTAACAATTTCACTATCAACCGAACACAAAAAGAATATAAAATTAGAGATAAAACTCAAGACAATCTAAGTATGACTTTTGAGCAAATTAAACTTTTTACGAAAATATTGGACTACGGTTTAAAATTTTGTAAGTTATAATTAATGTTTGATGATATTTTAATGTTTATGTGTAAGGTATAATATATGAGCAAATATTAGACCCGAGTCTAATATTATCAATATCATATCTATATTTAAAAACATTTAAAAATAGTGACAAAAATGATGGTAAAAAAGGAACATTTGCGAATATCACTTTTAAAGAAGAATTAACCTTAAAATAGTTGCCACCATATCGCGTAAACTAGAAACAAATAATGGAATATATATATATATATATATATATATATATATATATATATATATATATATATATATATATATATATAATTTATGTATTACATGTGTATAATTGTGTATAATCAGTATATAAATTATATATAGAAAAAATTACAAGAAAATACACATGACTTCACACCATAATAAAAAATAGCCCATATTTTTAAGTTTTACCCTACCTAACCTATATTGTACATATTTTGAAAACACTAGCTCTTGCAAATTCAAAATATGTGTTCTTACAAGTTACAACCATTGCTTCTAAAAACTATAAAGTTAAATCTGTGTTCTCACCACTATTATTTTCACTCTATTCTTCTCACTTTTTTTTATATATGCTTCAAGGGGCCATCTGCCATTACTGCTTCTCCCCCAATATCACCTGATTGTAATGTAAAAAAAAATTAAAGAGTAGAAGTTCACCATTAAAGGGCATTCAAAGCTTTGCTTTAGAAAATAGAATTTCTTGTAATTCTTAGTTGTTTGGATTGGTGTTGTTCCAATTGATTGAAAACATCAAAATGAGTTCAAAATTTAAATTTTAAGTAATTTGGAGTAGATTTGAGTTAAATTTTCGAAAAAAATGCAAAGAAGAAGACGAAGTTAGTTTTTTTGTATAATTATGTATAATCTTGTATAATAGTGTATATGAGTGTATAAATACACTATTATACACTTTTATACAAACGTCTGTAGACGAACTTCTTTCACAATTTTCAGTTGCAATTCCTATTCAAAACTAATCCAAATCTCCATTAAATGACTCCAAATTTTATATACAATCTCCTTATACAATTTCTAACAAGTCTAAACAATACCCATTCCAAATTTTTCACAAAATAAAATTCAAAATTTAAACCCACATATTTAAGCTTATTAAAAATCTTATTTTTACCACCCAAATATATTTGGTTTGGTGAACTAATATTTGAGTCACAATTACTAATTCGAAAATTAATTTAAAAGCTTGAACAATCCTTTTTAAAAATTAAATGGTAATTTTTAGAACCTATTGGAGTTGAATGTTGAATCTTAGCCTATTATTTTGGACTAATTGATTATAAATTAAAATATGAGCTATAAAATTAAAAAATAAGGAGCTCATTTGTTCCTACGTGAAATTATCCCTTATATATATGACTAAAAAAAAGTAAACCATGAATATGGCTATGGCGGGCTATTTGGTTAAAGATCCCCTTTATTGGGCCAGATATTGTGTCAAGTCTGGGCTGGCCCATTTTCTAGCCCAGATCACGATGGGTTTTCGCTAAATATCCGAACAAAAACCCTAATCCTCCGTTCTCCATAGCCACAGACGGAGCACAGAGCAGCCAGAGAGGGAGAGAGGGTCGTAGAGAACATGGTGACCTACAAAGTAAGCTTTTAAACTTTCTTTTCTTTTACCATTTCTTGCGGTTCAGTTGATAACTCTAATTTTTGTGTGTGTGTGTTTTTCTTTTGTTGTTGTTTGGCAGTTTCATCAGTACCAGGTGGTGGGCAGAGCTCTGCCAACAGAGAACGATGAGCACCCGAAGATCTACCGCATGAAGCTTTGGGCTACCAATGAGGTCCGTGCCAAATCCAAGTTCTGGTGAGTATCACTACTCATTTTTGACAATGAGCGCAGTCTTAGTATAAACACATTACTACATAGTTGGATGTGTGTATTGGAAAATGATTATTACTTAATAATAAGATGTTGGTTGATTTGGTGAAAAAAGGTACTACTTGAGAAAGTTGAAGAAGGTGAAGAAGAGTAATGGGCAGATGCTGGCTATTAATGAGGTAAGATCTGGATATATATGTCTTTATGGGTGAATGAGTAGGATTTTACTGCATTTCTGGAATTGCTTTATGTAATTGTGTTTTTTGTGTCAAAGTTAGTACACTAATGAATCATGATTCATCAACTATGCCTCCATGCCAATTTTCTCCTTTATATGGGCTTAGGTTTGGCTTTGCTTTGAAAATATTACATGTCTGTTTTCCTAAAAATTGATTTTGTATCTATTGCCTCTTTGTTGTACATCCTTTTAGTCAATTAAAAAGGAAATATAAATACTAGCTTACTGGATTTCGGAATCTGATGTTTGTTGAGATGATGGCATTTACATTTTGACCTTGTGAAGGCAGTTTTATTTCTACTACACGAATTGTAGTGTTATAAGACTTATATTTGGAAAGCTTTGTGTTGCAAATGTGGCACATACTATTTCTTTCATGCTGATTATGTTTTACCTATTAGAGGGAATTGTTGGTTTTGTGTTCTGTTTGCCATACTTTTCCAATCCTGTCGTTTCTTCTGTCAATGTATTTTATAACAGCGATGTCTGTACAGCGTTTCTGTCTGTGCATATAAGGAGCTATATTGTTGCTTCTGCTGCTCAATGGTTCCTACTCGTGCAAGTTACAACAGCGTTGTCTTTACTGTCCTCCACTCTGCCTAGAGGGATGCTTTGGTTTTGAATTCTAAAGTTACCAATTTCTTAACGGTGCTTGGTGCTCTTAGAATCCATAACATTATACTGTTGCTAATTTGCATGAGAAAAGAGAGGTGGATTTTGGTGATATTATTCTTTTCACTAATCTCTTGGAGATGAGGGTTCAAGCTGCTTTAATGGATGTGACGATGGAAGCAATAAGAGGACAAGATGCGTAATAGAGGATGTGAGCTAGTATATAATAGATGTATGCTTATAGATCAGTCGAGCGGGAGAGAGAACAGGGGACTCAAAACCCTGTTATGGGGCTTCTGGAGCCTAACATTAGAAGTGGTATATGACTTGCTTGAATGGTTGACTGAAATTTAATTTTTGTCTGTAGATCTTTGAGAAGAATCCAACTAAGATCAAGAACTACGGTATATGGCTGCGTTATCAGAGTAGAACAGGATACCACAACATGTACAAGGAGTACCGAGATACCACTTTGAATGGAGGTGTGGAACAGATGTACACTGAGATGGCCTCACGTCACAGGGTCCGCCATCACTGCATCCAGATCATCAAGACAGCCACTATTCCAGCTAAGCTATGTAAGAGGGAGAGCACCAAGCAGTTCCATGACTCCAAAATCAAGTTCCCGTTGGTGTTCAAGAAAGTTAGACCACCTAGTAGGAAACTCAAGACAACATACAAGGCCACCAGACCCAACTTGTTCATGTAACATGTTAGGTCATAAGTTAATTGAGAAGCAACTTTGAATTTATGCAAATTTTGTTGCACCAGTTGGCAAGTTTTACATCAAACAAAAAAACCTGTGTCTTTTCCTTTTAGTATATTTCTAGCCTTCTAGTTTCGGATAGTCTCTTCCTTTCTGAGTCGAAAAAATTGTTTGCTTCGGCATTTCAGTTAAAGTTATCTGTGTTCTCTCAAAGTTGGTTTTATCATTTTGTTGTCATGATTTTGTTATAGTATTATGAAGATAGTTGTCATCAGTTTGATGCATAGAGTTGATTAATATGCCACCACTTTCCTGATGAACAGATTGTGGTATCGGTAAAGCTGATGCCAACAGTAGTATCATAGTAAGCAGGTAAAGATCTAATGTGACCCATTGTCCTGCAAAGCAAAAGATCTGTACCAGTGAAGTCGATCTCATTGTTTATCTGGAAAGTGGTGTAATATTATGCATCTTTTCCTGCTTGTTTTTCTTTGTGATGATGTTACTGTTGAATGTTGATACAGCATATATTCGTAAAATTGTGTTAGAATTTTCAATTTACAATGTACTTGGCTGGCTGCACTTGAAGGTCCTCTGGCCCGTTTGTTTGTATAATTTTATCTTTGATATTGATATTCATGTAGTTCCATGAGATAATATATCTCCATATTCAAAACTGGAAAATCTTTCTTGGTCAGTCTTAGAGCGCGTTGGGACATAAGAATTTTTTCCCTTTTCTCCAAAAAGATTTCCCCTTTTCCTGAAATTAGCATTTTGTTCATAAGATTTTCAATTTTTACCATTTTAGAAATTTGCGAAAATTTGAAAAACTTCAAAATTTTGTTTTCCAAAATTCGCTCGAAAATTTTCCTTTGTCTAAAACTAAGAGGAAAGGTTTATGTTTACTTGGAGACTGACATTAGAAGAATGAGATCGAAATTCTTCAAGGTCACATAATGCAGAGGCTCCAACTTTATCAAAGGGTTGCTTCGTAACCAGGGGGTGTATGTTATTAACAAGTTCAATTGATCCTATATTTTTTGACGTGGAGTAAAATTTTAAATGTAAAAATTTATGAAAATTGCGATAACTTCAAAATATAATATTATATCTAATGCTAAAAATTTTAAACGTTGAATCCATAAAGTATAAATACTGGATTTGTCTAACTCCTATATTTTATATCTTTCCTAACCAAAAAAGAAACTAATTGTGCATCCTAAAATTACATTTACAAATTAATTTAACATAAATATTTCCATAGAAGAGTCTCCTCAACTAAATGAAAAAAGAAAGAATATAATAAAGGCACATACCTAATAGAGGGATCCCACAAATTCATTAAGTGGAAAAGGTGGAGGTTAGTTTCATTATTTTTTCTTATGCAAGAGGTACACATATTCATCAATTACGTTGTTCAACTGACTTGCACTTATTGATTCCTATTATATCATAACTAGACCCATTTTTAAATGATGTTAAATGATTCTATTAACATTTTCGCTAATGCTGCTTTAATAGCATGATATAGGCTAATTTATTTTGTTATTTCCAAAATATCATTCTAAATGAATCAATACATCCTCATATCACAGGAAAAGAATGTAACTTTTACAAATCAACTACTAATAACCAGTGGCGGAGCCAGAACCTTCATGAAGAGTGTTCAAAATTTTTTTTTGTACCTAGTGGGAACTGAACTCATGACTTTATGTAAATTTTGAACACCCTTGACCACTAAACTACACTTTTGGATAATGTTAAGGGTGTTCAAAACTTAATATATAGAGATAAACAATAAATTTTACCTTATATATACAGTGTAATTTTTCGGCGAAGGGTGTTCGGGTGAACAATCCCTAAATTCGCCACTGCTAATAACATGTAGTTACAAAAGTAAAACACATATTGATTAGTTAGAAATATTTTATTCTTCATCTTCGTATTTACTAATATAGTCATTGTTAAATCAATTGTAAGTCCACTTTGTTTATGATAGTTTAGAACTGGATTCCAAGAGCATATTCTAAAAAAACAAAGTTATAGGTAGCTGAGTTTGTATTTGATATAATATTCTGACCCTGACCAATAAATTATTTTTGTCTTTCCTTTTGTGGTTGTTCATTGACGACTATTCCGTGATTCTTAAGCAGAAAAGAAAAAAAGATTTAAAAAGAAGAGCAAAAATGGCGCCGGTGCCTGAGGAAACAACGGCGATAGATTACGTGATGGAGGCAGCTTCTGGTGCACACTTTTCCGGTCTCCGATTTGATGGCCTTCTCACTTCTGGCTCTGCTTCTCCACGCGCTTCTCCTACTCATACACCCACACACTTCTCCACCACTATCCCTCTTGATTCCACTACCCCTAAACAGCCTTTCGTCATCGGTACTTCTTCAAATTCTCAATTAATTATCGAAAACTTTTTTTTTTGAATTAAATACATGTTAATTCTAGACTAGTTGAGAATTGGCTTTATGAACTTTTAATATCTATTTTGCTGTAGTACTTTAGGCCCATACCGTTTGAAGAAATTTTGGTTGGTAATATGAATCGTGTAATATTCATTTGGCTCTGTTCATGTTTCAACAACAACAACCACCCAGTATTCTGTTCACATTTCATTCCATCAATTTAGTGGTTTGCTGAAAATTCTACTAGATTAAATTGGGTTTGAGTTAATAGGAATGGGCATAAAGGATTTTATATGACTGACCCCCCTAGTTTAGGCTTCAGGCGGAGTCGATTGATTGATTGTTTTGAATGTAATGTTGTTTTCTTTTCCAAATGATTCTTGAGCTTTTGCTCTGTGTATCCAATTATTTCAAGAATTCACTGGGAAATTTCACTACTTGAAATCGGTAAAAAAAAAAAAGCAGAATAGATATAGAGAATTCATACAAAAAAATAAATTATTGTTTTTTACTTTTTTGAGTTTTGTTCATGGAGATTCTGTTATATCAATTTGACCTAATATTTGTTCTATTATTCTCTGGGGGTTTTTGAGCAGGGGTTTCTGGAGGTACAGCATCAGGTAAAACGACAGTGTGTGACATGATCATCCAACAACTACACGATCATCGTGTCGTGCTTGTTAATCAGGTTTTTTTCGTGTTCTTGTCTTTTCTTACTTATTGATTGCTGACATGTTATGATAGTTGTCAAAGCCACAGAAAGCATATTGTTATAAAGGAAGAGGGTTGCTCCACCACACACACAAAAAAAGAAAAGAATACATTGTTCTGAAGGTGGCATTATGAATTATTTACAGTGTTCACAAATCCCAATAAAAACTACATACTCTTTCACAAATTGGTATCACATATCTGGTGTACCTAAATTTAGTTTCTGATTGTTTGGATTTAAGTAAGGATGCATACACATCCTCTTCATCATGGGGGATTTTCCCAGGGAAGTTTATTTGATTGAAATGTTAAATTTTTTTGTGACGAAATTTAATGATTATGCAGGATTCTTTCTACCGCGGTTTGACACCTGAAGAAATGAAACATGTCCATGAGTATAATTTTGATCATCCAGGTAATGCGATCTCCACAGATGTAACTGTTTAGCTGGTGAAGATCCGGAAATTAGTGCTCTTGTACTTCTCTGGACTTGGTTGAACTTTCAGTTAACCAACCTCTGGCACGATTATGTGCAGGAGCATGAGTTCTAACTTCGGAATAATGTAATGATTTACTTTCAGATGCTTTTGACACTGAGCAGCTCTTAGAGTGCGTTGAAAAGTTAAAATCTGGCCTGTCAGTCCAAGTCCCAATATATGACTTTAAAACCCATCAAAGATGTTCAGACAGCTTCCGCCAGGTATATATTTTTACCATGTTACTGTTGCATTGTTCTGTTTCCCTCCTTTTATCTCTTTTTACGAGAACATTTCATACTGACAACTCCACATTTAAGTTGTTGGAAAGCATTTAGTAGTTTGTAATTTGTCGACTCACATGCATGTTCTCGGTTTGCTGATTTTACTTGGATCTCGGTTCTTATTGCTTTTTATTTCTTCGGTAAGGATCACGGTTCTAATTGCTTCAAAGGATCATTTAAGACCTTTAAGGTTATTGCCTTATTTGCAGTCTCTGTAGGAGTAATGAGATTTTCCCTGTTGGTTTGTATCAGCTTGTATATGCTGCACAGTTCTTTCATTTTACACGGCTCACCCGTGACCCACCAATTGTGTTTCCCATTGCCATTGGTCTATAAGATGTTGTGCATCTGTTTCTCTTATGAAGAGAAATCGGATAGAAAATAATTTATACCACTTTCTAGTTGAGTTTCTTTTGTGTTTGTTTGTTCTTTTTTTAGCAACTTAACAAATCTTTAGCATGAAAATTCTGCCAGGTGAATGCATCTGATGTTATCATTTTGGAGGGTATTCTTGTTTTCCATGACTCGCGTGTCCGCAATCTGATGAATATGAAGATTTTTGTTGATACAGGTTCCACTTCCTTAATTTATTTTGGCCACTGTAGCTTACTGCGGTGCATTTTCTATTCCAGCTTATCATCTTCACCCATGTAGCTGTTGTCACCATATTTCTTTTACTTTGCACACATGCTCCATCAAGCTTATAATAAGCTTCAATTGCATGCCAATTCATAAAGTGTTTTAACTTTTAAGCTTTTACTAACAGTGCAATCGAATATGATAGGCATTTATTTTCATTTTTTAACTTATCAACACTTATACTCCCTAGAAAGATATTCTTCTTGTGGCTGATTTCTAGATTTTAGAAAAGAAGAGTTGACTATGTTATTTTCTCAATGTAAGAATTAACTTCATCATTATTATTTGCATCTTCTTGATGTCATTAATGAAATCACTTCATTTTAAAAAAAATAACTTCATGGTTTTCAAGCATTGATTGGAGAAATAATCATCTATAAAAGGTTTACTTTAATAACACTTTGTCATGGCTAGAATGAAACTCCGGATCTCCATCTTGTGATGTTGTCGTGGTTTCAAACCATTATGTTTCACCCTGACTGAAATGATATTCATTAGTTTATAGATGTGTAGTGTGTATTCTACAGCCATATGTGAGCAACAGAATCTTTCACTAGGAAATTAGAAGCACTAACCAAGTTGTGGGAAACTTTACATGTGCATGTATGTGCGCTCCAAGAAAATATTTCTATTACACGTATTATCAGCCTGCACAGGGGAACTAGAAGTAAATAAAAAATTGATTAGACCATACCTCTATAATGTTTATCCAAATTTTACGTAGTAGAGAACAACCTGTACTATCTAACAATATCTTACATGAAATTCCATCTTATTTTAACCCGGGGATATATTACAACAAAGTTTCTGCCTTTACTTTAGCTAAAACAAGATATGTTAGATTATATTTAGATGAAATTCAGTGCATATCAATCCATAAACACCAAAAAGAAAGTAATAAGTAAATAAAAGTTATAAATTGAAACTACAGATAGTAACTAAAGTTGCTTAATTAAGTTTAATCGTATTTGCTTAAATAAATTGAGTCTGCATGTAGGTTACCTTAGCACGTTTAATGGAAGCTAGTAATTTTCTTTAATCCCCTTTACTACTGGTGTTAGTTTATTTATTTACATACTGACTAAATTTGATTGCCAAAAACTTGTTATCTTTTCCATCTAGTCTCTCTTCAACTTAGAAGAAGGTGAATTTTGTGTATTCTTTATCTTATCATCCTGTGGAATATTTTCATTTGGAGACCACACTTAATGGCTGATAGGGTGTTATTTAGTTTTTCCACATTGAAACTATCTCAAAGCTTTTCTTGTCTCCTATGGAAAGTTGTCTTTAGAATGGCAGAAATCATTTTTCTTAGTCTTGCTTGCACTTTACGGGTGATAATTATCTTATGCTAGATGCTGATGTGAGGCTTGCTCGTAGAATAAGACGTGACACAGTGGAGAGGGGTAGAGACATAAACTCAGTACTTGAACAGGCAAGCATTACTTTCTTGAAATATGTCATACTGCCATTAGTCCAATTTTTGGGATCAATTGTCTTTTTATCTTCAAAGTTTTCTAGGTTATTCTTTTAAATTTGAAAAGGAAAAAGCTAACTATTGTCCTTGTTCCTTTTGAGGTTCAGATTATTTCTTCTTCTGCATGGCTTGAGCTTATTAACAACTCCGAATCTTCTTAATATGAGATTCTTTCTCTTTATTCAGCAATTAGTAGTTATTCAGGATTGACATGCCCCTTTTAAAAGTTTAAAACACATTTTTATATTTATTGCGGCCTATATGGCTTTAAGGTACAGTTTAACCTTAAGAAATTTTCTCACTCATGCAGTATGCAAAGTTTGTCAAGCCTGCTTTTGATGACTTTGTTCTTCCTTCAAAGAAGTATGCTGATGTTATCATACCAAGGGGAGGTGATAATCATGTTGCTATTGATTTGATTACCCAACATATTCGTACAAAACTTGGGCAGCATGATCTTTGCAAGATATATCCGAATGTGTATGTTATTCAGTCAACTTTCCAGGTGTGCACATCACTGTTTATAATGTAAAATGAACACTTGATCTGCTTAGATTGTTAGCTGATGTCAGATTGTTTGGGCGAGGCACCTATGTAAGACGATATCTTAGCTTAGGTTACTAGAAGTAGTTAACTCTAGAATAAAACTGGTAGTGCAAAGCGGCATTCTGTAGTATTAGTTTCCGAAGGTTAGCATAATTTTTTTTTGATAATGGAGGTTAGCAGAATTTACTTCCGGGCTTATTCAAAGTCAAGTGAACGTGGATGGACAAGAAGTTGAGAGAGAAAGGTGGAAGAGAACAATTTTCATTAAAGATGATCACTCATGTATCTTGTGCGAAAAGATCAAGAATTTGCCTAACAATTAGGTTTAACCGTTTAAGTGATTGGTGAATTTGGTGTTTTCTGTACGTTTATCTACTAATGACAATTACCTTTTATTTCTTCTATATTACAGATTAGAGGTATGCATACACTAATTCGAGATAAAGATATTTCAAAGCATGACTTTGTTTTTTATTCTGATCGGCTTATTCGTCTGGTAATCCCAACTTTCTAAGTACTTTGGATATTACATGACTACAAGGCTTATGTTTAGGAACTTAGAAGGAAATTTCGATGAACTTCTTTTCAGGTTGTGGAGCATGGTCTTGGGCATTTGCCCTTCACTGAGAAGCAAATAGTCACTCCAACAGGTATGTTCATAAGACATTCTATGTGATTTGAAGGGATTTCTACCTTTTCTTCCTTTCAGTTTTCTCTATCATTACCTTGTGGGCAAAACTGTTTCTTCTTGGAATGGATTAAGATTGTCTACCTACTTTTGAATATACTTGGAATTATTTCTCAAAAGAGAAAATATACTTGGAATTAATAAATTAATTGTTAGTTATTGGGTTACCTTAGTCATATATGAAGTGTCCATCCTTATCCAAATGCCTTACATATGAAGTGTGAGCTTAACTGTAATACAGGTTTCTTACAGGCATTTGAATACCTTGTATCATGATTAGATGTAGACATTTTATCATCCAGAAGCCCTGATGCTGCTTAAATTTAAATGTTATCTCTTGTGAAAGATATCAAAATGATGACAACCCCCCCCCCCCCACCCCTGCACGCGCCCAAACACCCAAAAAAGAAGTCAAAATGGTTTTAGATCCATTTCCATCGAAAGAAATTCTTGACTAAATACTTCTCTTGATTGAGTGCAGAATAAAGCAAGAGAAACTAATGTGATATCATTTTATCCTCTTCCCGGTCATGCTATTTTGGTTTGCGTGGTCTTTTTTTGTTTTTTTTTTTTTTTGAGAATGAGGATCTTGATGATTGAGCTTCCTTATCTTTTGATGTGGAGCAAAGACTGCCTATCCCAGTTATGAGTTGTTTTCCATTCATAGGAACCATATATCCATCATACCTTGTAGCCATCTTGAGGATACTTCAGTTCGCGCACTCTGGATCATCTTAGCTTTCCCACTCACACCTAAATTTACCAATCAATCAACTTATCTTTAATGCCAAACTAGTTTGGCATAATTGCTGTAGTTATTAGATTTTTTAAGGTTCTTTGATGCGGATAAGAACTACAACACCTCTACTCCTAATTGTTATGAATTCTCAAAATCCATGTCGCTTCAATTAGACCCCTCCCAAATCAATATTCACAAATTTAGGCTTTCTAACACCACTCTCTACATTT
This sequence comes from Nicotiana noctiflora, assembly GCA_032618575.1. Classification (NCBI taxonomy): domain Eukaryota; kingdom Viridiplantae; phylum Streptophyta; class Magnoliopsida; order Solanales; family Solanaceae; genus Nicotiana; species Nicotiana noctiflora. Next base: position 140,108 of record JASVEL010006330.1, on the reverse strand, counting down.
TCTGTTGGCGTACAAATTCTAACTAGATTAGATGTCTCCTAGCTAACATTGGACCTGAATTTTATTTTACCAACATGACTAACCCTTAATCCTAACTAATTGGTAATTTTATGTGGATCTTTTTCTTCCACTATACCCTATTTTGCACTAAGTTTCTTTCAAGACTACTTACTTTGTTGTGATTTGGGCTTCCCTCAATTACCATGCTTTCATCTGGAGGTTGACGTAGGACATGATCAAACTATCTCAAGCGACCTCTTAATTTACCCTCTATGTGTGCTACTTGCACCTTCTTTCGAACATCTTACTTCCCTTTCTCTTCACTTTCTGAATGTTGGGTTGACAAAAAATTCTTGTTATCTGTTCATTAGCTATTCTTTTACTTCTCAGTTTTCTGTTGCATATCTCTACTGCATATGAATCCAAGCTCACATTTTTGCTTGATTCAATTCCAGGGTCAGTATACACCGGTGTTGATTTTTGCAAAAAGTTGTGTGGAGTGTCCATCGTTAGAAGGTGAGTATTAGATCAGGTTTTAACAAGTTCTCTTTACCTTTGGATGTATACTGGTTAAAGATAAAAAAAGGATAGAGACTGGACCGAGCTGGACCTCTTTATGTGTAAAAGCAAAAATGTTACTGACTTTTTTGGGTTTCAGTCCAGGAGTGAGAAAAACAGATTTCGTCCTTTCTAGTAGTCTAGACTCTAGACTTGCAACAAGCAATCTTTTCTCCTCTCGTATCTGTGTTTATTGTTCAATGGGAACATTACCAGTTATCTACTATCTTACTAAAGGATTTCAGATATATAAATTGTTTCTTACTTTGCACTTTTTAATCACTTCCATAAGATTGTCTCCTCATCAGAAAGACAAGGAGAACTTTGCTTTTGCTTGCTATATTTTCCCAAACACGTGTATATACACATTTATACACAGTTAATTTGTTCTCAAGTTAAGTTCATTTTACTTCCTCCATCTTGAATTGGTAAGTTAAGTTACTTGCCCATGCAACATGTAAAGGCTAGAGCTGAAAGATTACTGTCTTTAAATGGAAATGGATATGCAAGTACAGATAAGTTCACTCTCAACCAAGGGAGTGGTCTTGTGGTGAATAAAGTGAGTTCAAAACCTTTGAGACCAGGTTTCAAATTCCAACATAAACAAAATGCAGGTGGTTCTTCATCTACGTAATGGGTAGAGTTACCCGACAGTGGGAGGTAATAGGTACCCAATCAAATAGTTGAGGTGTGAGCAAGTCTATGGATGCTGGTCTTTGTTACCATCTCAACAAAAAGTCTATGAATGCTGGTCTGCTTGAAAAGTTGATAAAGCCATCAGGAAAGTCTGGCAGATGATTCCTGGTTGTATCTTTTGGTGTGTTTGGACAGAAAGGAAGCGCAGATGTTTTGATGGGATATCAACTCCATCTCACACACTTAAGGCTAGATGTGTAATATGGCTTGATAGGAAGATGTGGAGAAAGATGTGGAGGTCGAGTATTAGGGTTGTAGGTTAGGAGGTAATCGAGTCGTGCCTTACTTCGTACCTTTGTGAGAGTAGTCTGGTAGGGTTTTTGTCTAAGATAGCTAGTGGCAATGTTATGTCTTAATATTTCGGTTTCCCGTGCATGACCTATTTTACTAGCTATCGCTTTTGCTTCGATCTTTCTTCTGGATTTCATGTTCCTATTTTTCCTATGATTTCCGTGATGATACTAATATTGTCTCCTTTTGTCTTATTGTTTTCTTGAGTCGTGGGTCTTTTGGTTCGGAAACAGCCTCTCTACTCCTTCGGAGTAGGGGGTAAAGTCTGTGTACACATTACCGTCCCCAGACCCCACTAGTGAGATTTTACTAGGTTGTTATTTAGCCCCTGTAAACCAACCGCCCTATTGACTTTTTGGATTTTGTCATCTCCTTTGCTTTAGCCTAGTATTTTGTATCAAAGCTGACTCTTTTCCTCTCTTTTCTACTTCTTGCATCTTCTTGATGCCTTCTTTTATAAAACTCATTACTTCATCAAAAAAATAAAAGGTTGGATCAGCACCATCGTTATCAAAGGAAAAAGTGTAGATAAGTGTGCTTGTTGATGAATGTGACCCATTACTAGTATAAAGTGGTTCAGCGTTTATGTTTTTCTGTTATATTGTTAAATTATTGAATAGTGTTGAGAAGTTTCTCTTTTAGGAAGATGTATACATGTGAATATCCCAGAAAAGAAAGCATGACAGTTGACTTGGGATAATAAGTGCTAGTTTTATTGCATGTTTTGAGTTTTGATGGTTGCACACTTGCACTTAGGTAAAGATACAATAACAATGGTACCTTGGTACCAAACAAGTTCGGGTCGGCTATATGATTCCTCGTTGACCATGTTTCTCCATTTAAACTCAAACTCATATCATCTTCATATCAAATATGATATAAAAGTGAAATAAGTTAAATATATATAAATAATAGTAATTCTGTGAATTTTTTAAGACTTTGAAAGTTCAAGGAACGCTACCTATGAGGCTATGACATTCATGGGACTTCCCAAGAAATTTTTTCTCCTTTTGATTCTATTTCATCTCCTTAGATTAGCTGTTCAAGCACTTTCACTAGTGTATACTCTGGGTTGGACTAGTCCTTAATTAATGAGAAGTTATTGTTGGACTGCTGACAATTTTGATTTAGGGATATGTAGAAACAGCCTTATAAGGCAAGGGATGTAGAAATCCAGTCCCGGTTTCTATATCTTACAATTTGGATACTGGCATGACTCATGAGGGGTAATTGATTCTTCTAGGCATTTGGAATTAGGAGATTTTTGTTGGGGGGTTCGGGGGGGGGGGGAATCATGGTTTATTGGTATTTATGCATCAGTAAAGCAGTTTGATGTTGTACAGTTGGTCACTTTACCTTATTCTCAGGACAAATCAACCACCTTAAAACTTCTGTTTATTTGCAGTGGTGAAAGTATGGAAAATGCACTTCGTGCTTGCTGCAAGGGTATTAAAATTGGGAAAATTCTGATCCACCGTGATGGTGACAATGGGAAACAGGTGATCCATTTTGTTCTTTTCCTTTTCTGCTTCCACATTGACAGGATATCATGGATAAATGTGGTGATGAACTGCATCTGAGCAGCTTATATATGAAAAACTTCCAAAAGACATCTCAGAGCGGCATGTCCTGCTTCTGGACCCGGTACTTGCTACAGGTATTATATCTTGGAACCTGTGACATCTAGCTTTTGGAAGTTCCCATAGGACGATCAGTTCATTTTAGAAACCATATCTCTTGTTTGTAGAAAAGTTGTTTTCCCTTATAGATGATCTCAGTTCTTTATCTGGGTGTTTCCTTTTGGGTTTGGAAATCTTTCTTCTTTTGCATTGATTTATGCTGGAAAGGTAAAACAAGGGTGAAAAGAGGATGTTGAGTATGTGGATCAGGATTCTGGAGACTAAAATGTAATAGTAACAGTGTGTTTACTTGATTCTTTTACCCAGTCCTTCACCTGCGGATGAAATGTTGTGTTCTTTTGCTACCGCTGTAGATAAAAAGGAAATAGAATTTGACCCTATATCCTTTTCCTTTGAAGGTAATTCGGCTAACCAGGCAATTGAGCTGCTCATACAGAAAGGAGTACCAGAATCCCACATTATTTTCCTAAATCTCATCTCTGTGAGTTTCTTCCGTTTTGCTATCTCAGAAACAACTGCAACTACACAACCTTTTCATAGGGCATTTCAACTATGTACTGACTTCTGCTATCTTTTTCTTTAGGCACCTGAGGGAATACATTGTGTTTGCAAACGATTCCCCTCCTTAAAAATTGTTACGTCGGAGATCGATCTGGCTTTAAATGAAGAGTATCGTGTCATACCAGGTTTGGGAGAGTTTGGTGATCGTTACTTTGGCACTGATGATTGATCCAGCACGTTTTGCAAAGAGTCTAAAGATTGATGTGCTCCAGCACTGGAACTTTAACACCTTCCAAATGTGGATCTATGATCTGGCTCTTCTTCTGGTTTATTAGCTGTTTCAGCATAAGTATAGAGAACACTCATACTGGGTATTCTTAATGATGCCGGTCGATGTAAAATCTAAACGATCACTTGCTCTATCGAAGCTCATATTGCTCAATGAGACATACTTCTTTTAAGTGCGAGTCAATTATTCTCAGATGCCTGCTACTTAGGACTCTGGTCAGAGCCGTGTGTGTTACTTTGTGTTTATACCAATTAAATAGTAGTAATACATAACATCACTTAACGATCGTTAAAAAAGTACACATTGTCGGGTATGGATCCCCTGCAGTAAATGATTTCTTCTTAGCTTCATGAACTGATACTTGATAACTGCAAATCAATACCAGAAAAATTGAGCTGAAGATATTTATTTTAAACTTTCGTTGGCAGCTCCGGACCAAACACTTCAATATGTATTTTTTTTTAAAACGAAATCAATATATTGAAAAAAAGGAAATTCCGAAAACATGTAATGGAGAACAGTGAAAAATGAAAATTTGGACTCTATCTTTCAATATATGTAGAAGGACAACATTAACATACAAAACTCAAACTTATTTCACGTTATAAATGGCAAATTGTAATGCCTGTGAAAATTTCAACTCAAAACTCAAAAGCTCGTAGTGCCAAATTAGGAATGTGTTAGAAATGTATAAAAGTTCAGATCCTTTCGACTATTCTATGCATTAAAAAGTCAAGGAATAGTACTTTCTAGAAAAGTGCATTTTTGCGGTCCACTATGCGATCGCAGAATAACTATGCGGACCATATAGTTGCCGCAGAGTAAGTTAGTATGATGGATAATTTGAGGTCAATTATGTGGCCAATTATGCGATCGCATAACCACTATGCGGGCCGCATAGTCATTGCATAATCCATTTGGGATTTTGTAAGGGGCAGTTTTGCGGTGCATTATGCGACCGCAGAACAGGTATGCAGACCGTATTTCTGCCGCATACCCAGACAGTGTGTTCAGGTTTTGGGATCATTTTTGCGGGCCGCATGTCAGATATGCGATCGCAAATTTCGCCGGGCCCCTATTTTCTAACTTTTAAAATCCGACCCATTCCACTAAAAATACTCCACTAGACCATTTTTCTGCTATTTCACTACGTACAAAGTGAGAAAGGAGGTTCTAGAGGGAGAGGGAGTGATCTTCATCAAGTCCCCACTCAACCCCTGCCCAAAATCCTTGAAGATTGTCAAGGGAAATTGCTAGGTCTTCATCCTAAGAGGTAAGAACTTGTACCCTTACCTATAATTTCGAAATTTCTATTAAAATAAGTGATTAGCAAGTCGGTTCATGGGTATAAGGGTTGATAATCTTGCATGCATAAAAGATAATGGGGTATGGGGAGGTTGTGAACCACAATGATAGCAATTGTGGTATAGGATGATGAAATCCCTCACCAAAGGGTCCTAGAATCACTGTGCATACTTAGTGCTTGGTAATATGCTCAAATGAGCTAGAATCGTAATCATGTATCTAATTCTTGGTTCAATTTGCAATTCTTATAAAATAGATTAGAGTGCTAAGAGTCCCAAAATTTATTGTAAATATTTAAGGAATACTTCATTGAGATATATATGGCTAAAACCCCCTCTTAAAAATTGATCTTCCATGGTGCCCGTGTAAATGTTGTAAGTTCGAAACGTGATAGATGCAGTACTTGTTATATCAAGTGAATTGATGTTGCGAAAATGTATGTGGTATGTATTTTTTCATGTGTTTAATGTGTTATTCTTTGTAAATGAAGGATGTGTGGAGAACATGATCTATGTGCTAAATGCCTAAATGTCACGCCAAGGTTACTTTGGGACTAATATGCAAAACTTGACGAATTCCTCTCTATGCTTATGACTTAAATTGCTTTTGTATGTGCCTATGATCTTACATGGCAAAGTAAATGTTGAAAATGGGAACAATGTGAAATGTGAATGACGGAATGTGGAAATTGTGGACCCAAGTGCCAAACTAATACATGTGTAACCAATTGGAGTGAGATGAATAAAGAAAATGGTAATGTCTCTGGGAGACGGCTTAGCCGATCGGGCCGTGATCGGACACCATGATATATACACATGGCATTAATGTATTGATGATTGAAACTGGAAAGTGTGAATGAGATAATGGTAACGTCTCGGGGAGGCGACTTAGACGATCGGGCTGTGATCAAACTCCGTTCAAGGAAGCGGTGGTAATGTGGATAATGATGCAACAATGTGGGATGCCCCAATCTAAAATTTCAAAAACTAAGTGAAAATCATGTGAACCTCCTTATATTGTTGACATGGTGCTTATTTGAAACTTTGTTGCCTTCACGATTTCCTCTTTACTCTTGTACGGTTGTTCTTTCTAATAGGTTGGTGTTTAGTTATACATACTAATACTATTCCATGGTACTAACGTCCCTTTTGCCGGGGGTGTACATTATTAAATGAATGTAGGTTGCTCCATAGCGGATAGTACCAATCATGCATAGCGGAGCATCCTCCTCTTAAAGTCTTGGTGAGCCCCTTTTTCCTTTAAGGGGTTATGTTGTACATCATTTGTTATAGATATCCAATTTTTAGGTATAGCCGAGGCCTTGCCGGCATTGTTATTATTGTTTGTTGTATCCCCAGAGGCTCTGTAGACGATTGTGTGGGTTATGTACGGGTATAGGATAGGTCAATGAACCATGTTGTAACTTTGTACTCTAGCTCTTCTAAACTATAACTGTACGAAATTTTAAAAACTTAACTATGATTTAAGGTGTGTGGCATGCAAATGGTTTAAAGATGTAAATGTTAAAATTTTACTATTGTCTAAATAAATGGTACCGTGGTTCCCTTAACCGTATTGATGTGGGGGTATAAGGGCATTAATAAGGCTTGCTTAGTTGGGATTCACTCAATTGAGTGCTGTTCGCGCCTCTCGAGGTTGGGGCGTGACAAACTTGATATCAGCGCCTATGGTTTTAAAGTGTCATAGGACGTCTCAGAGCCATGTCTAGCAGAGTCCTTCTTATCGGTGTGAAGTCGACCACAACTATAAGTTGGAGGCTACTTGAGCATTAGGAATAACACCCTTCTTTGATAATCTGGATCGTGCGGTAATTGTGAAACTATATCCCCCTCTAACTAATACATTGCTATATCTTTCAGTAAATGGAACCTAAAAAGAAAGCGAGAACTGGCCAAGGAGCCAATGCCACCTTAGGAGTGGCTGATGAATCCCTGCTTGATACTGCGGGTGAGGGTAGTCTCCCTGCTGTTACCCTGCCTGGTTTTCCCGTTCCAGGGCAGAATACCCTAGTTCTTACACCTGTGGAGGATGCTGCTATACCTCCCATCGATACTCTTATTCCGCCTCCAGGCCCAACTTCGGGTACTGGTATTTATGATAGGGATCTTAGGGGATCTATTCAGATGTTGACACAGCTAGTGGCCTCTCAGGCCTAAAGGTCAAATGTTGCACCCAATTTATATAACCAGCAAGGGCATTCCACTAGTTCCAGGGTGAATAGATTTCTTCAGTTAGACCCTTCGATGTTTACAGGTGCCAATCTAGAAGAAGACCCTCCAGATTTTATTGATGAGATACACAAGACCCTTAGGGTTATGCATGCAATTGAGACAAAGGGAGTAGAGTTGGCTGCTTATCATCTGAAACGGGTGGCCTATGCGTGGTTTGAGTTATAGGAAGATTCCCGCGAGGAGGGGAGCCCTCCGGCAAGGTGCAACAAGTTTGCTGATGCCTTTTAAGACCATTTCCTGCCTGCTGAGACAAGGGTAGCCCGTGAAGTGGAGTTCAAAAATATGAAACAGGGTAGCAGAAGTGTGTGGGAGTACCATATGGAGTTTGCTTGCTTTTTCAAGTATGCTATTCACATGTTGCCAACAATGGAGGTTAGGGTGCGTCGGTTTGTTTAGGGTCTTTATCCTTTAACTATTAACGAGGCTTCTACAGCTGCATTGAATTTTGGCATGAATTATGGGAAGATGGTGGCATTTGCTCATGCCACAAAGAACCATAAATTGAAGAACAGAATAGAGAGAGAGGGTAACAGAAAGACCCGATTTATGAGAAACATGGGTGAGTCACTAGATGGGGGAAAATTAGCTTTTCGGGGAGGGACATCAGGGCCGTCCTAGTATATTGCATAGTCTTTAGCTAGTGCACAGCCATCAGGGCCCAACCAACAACGATAGTAGAGTCGTTTCAGGCCCAGTCAGCGGGGTTGGTCATGAGAGAGATATTAGCAGTAGAGGTCCCCGTGCCCCAAGTGCGGGAAGATGCACTCAAGGGTTTTCTACTTGGAGTTACCCATATGCTATAGATGCAGGATGAGGGGCCACATTCAAAGGCATTGTCATGCATCTCGCCAGGGAGCGGTAGGGGCACAGGACATTCATCCAGTCCAGCAGCTGCTACATCTCCATCCCCCTCTCCAGTTCGAGGTACCCCAACACCCGTAGGGCATGGTGCATAGAGTTCAGGAGGACCCAACTGGTTCTATGTTATGAGTGATCGCCAGACTGCAGAGGATTCTCCAGATGTTGTTACAGGTATTCTGACTGTCCAATCCCATGATATGTATACACTTATTGACCCCGGTTCCACCCTGACCTATGTTTCCCTTTTGTTGCTATGGAATTCAGGATAGAACCAAAAAAGCTTGAGGAACCATTCTTGGTATCTACTCCGGTTGGTGAGTTAATTTTGGCTACTCGAGTTTATAAAAGTTGTGTTGTCACTGTGCGTGGTAGGGATACCATGGCCGATCTTATTGAATTGAGGATGGTTGATTTTGATGTAATAATAGGAATGGATTGGCTTTATTCCTATTTTGCCAAGCTTGATTGTCGAACTAGAACTATGAGGCTTGAGTTCCCTAATGAGCTCGTGGTTGAATGGAAGGGATATAATGTAGTGCTTAAAGGTTGGTTTATTTCTTAACTTAAGTCCGTAAAGATGATCAAGAAGGGGTGTATCTATCATATAGTCCATGTTACGGACACCAATGCCGAGGCACCTAGCCTTGAGTCCATACCTGTTGTGAATGATTTTTGGATGTCTTTCCAGATGAGCTCCTTCGGATTCCACCAGACATGGAGATTGACGTGATTCCAGGGACGTAGCCTATATCAATTCCACCTTACAGAATGGCACCGGTGGAATTGAAAGAGCTAAAGGAACAACTGAAGAATTTGCTAGAAAAGGGTTTCATCCGGCCGAGTATGTCACTGTGGGGCGCACCGGTCTTGTTTGTAAGAAAGAAAGATGGGTTGCTACGGATGTGTATTGACTTCCAACAACTCAACAAAGTCACAATCAAAAATAAATACCCTCTACCTAGACTAGATGACTTGTTTGATCAATTATGTGCTATATGTTTTCAAATATTGACTTGCGGTTCGGGTATCATCAATTGAATATAAGGGAGCAGGATATTCCAAAAATAACTTTCAGGATTCGATATGGGCAGTTTGGATTTCTGGTGCTGTCTTTTGGGCTAACAAATGCCCATACAACTTTCATGGATCTTATGAACAGAGTCTTTAAGCCCTTTTTAGACTCCTTTGTGACATTATTCATTGACGATGTTCTTGTATACTCCCGAAGTCGAGGAGATCATGCTAACAATCTCAGGGCAGTTCTGCAGACTCTCCAGCAACACCAATTATATGCAAAGTTTTCAAAATGTAAATTTTGGCTTGAATCTGTTGTGTTCTTGGGTCATGTCGTCTCCAGGGAAAGAATTATGATTGATACTTAAAATATCTCTGTAGTGAAGGATTGGCCTAGACCTACCATTCCAATAGAGTTCGTAGTTTCTTTGGTTTGGTTGGATACTACAGAAGGTTTGTGGAGGGGTTTTCTACTCTTGCCTCTCCCTTGACTAAATTAACCCAGAAATAGTTAAGTTCCAGTGGTCCGATGCTTGTGAGAGGAGCTTCCAAGAATTGAAATCAAGACTGAATTTATCACCAGTATTAACACTTCCAGATGGAATAGAGGGATTTGTGGTGTATTGTGATACTTGAAGGATCAGTCTCGGGTGTGTGTTAATGCAACATGGCAAAGTTATAGCTAACGCTTCCATGCAACTCAAGAATCATGAAAAGAACTATCCAAATCATGATTAGAGCTTGCGGCAGTGGTGTTTGCGCTAAAGATTTGGCGACATTATCGATATGGGGTCCATGTGGGTGTATTCACAGACCACAAGAGCATTCAATATATTTTCAAGCAGAATGAGTAGAAACTGAGGCAGAGAAGATGGCCAGAGTTACTCAAGGATTATGATATCGATATTCTCTATCACCCGGTAAAGGCTAATGTTGTGGCAGATGCTCTTAGTCGAAAATCTATGGGAAGTTTGGCTCGTTTGAGGGAAAATCAGAGGCCGTTGACCTCGGAGGTTCATTAAAATTGTCCAATTTGGGAGTTTGACTTGCGGACTATAATGATGGAGGGGTACTTGTGCAGAATAGGGCTGAATCATCGCTTGTGGCGGAGGTGAAGGAAAAAAAATTCAACGACCCATTTTTAGTACAACTAAAAGAGGGGATTCATAAACACAAGACCAAAACTTTTTCCCTTGTCATGGATGATGGTACCCTACGGTACCAAGGCCGCCTATGTGTTCCGAATATTGACAGTCTTTGGAAAGGATCATGGTTGAAGCCCACACTTCCAAGTATTCAGTGCACCCAGGATCTATGAAAATGTATCATGATCTTAAGGATGTCTATTGGTGGAGTAACATGAAAAGGAATGTGGCGGACTTTGTGGCTAGATGTCCGAACTGCCAACAAGTGATGGCCGAACATCAAACACCCGAAGGAATGGCTCAAAGCCTAGAAATTCCAATGTGTAAATGGGAGATGATCAACATGGATTATTTTGTTCAGATTACAGCGCACTCCATGCAAGTTTGACTCAATTTGGGTGATTGTGGACCGACTCACGAAATCATCGCACTTCTTGCCAGTTAAATCTACCAACACAATGGAACAATATGCTCAGTTGTATATCACGGAAATAGTCAGGTTGCATGGCACTCCAGTCTCAATCATTTCATATCGAGGGGTTCGATTCATGACCAACTTTTGGAAGAAATTTCAGCAAGGTTTTGGCATGCAGGTAAATCTTAGCACAACTTTTCACCCCCAGATCGACGGGCAAGCAGAGTGGACTATTCAGACGCTTGAGGACATGTTGCGTGCTTGTGTTCAGGATTTCAAGGGTTTCTGGGATGACCATTTACTGCTAATAGAATTTGCTTATAACAATAGCTTTCATGCTAGTATCTAGATGGCGCCATTTAAGCCATTGTATGGTAGGAGATTTAGGTCTCCCATTGGGTGGTTCGAGGTTGGAGAAGCTAAATTGGTAGGGTCAGACCTTGTGCACCAGGCCATAGAGAAAGTCAAAATTATTTAGGAAAGGTTATAAAGTGCTCAGAGTCGCCAAAAGTCTTATTCGGACATTCGTCGCATAGATTTGGAATTCAAGGAAGCTGATTGGTTATTTCCGAAGGTTTCCCCCACGAAGGGTATCATGCTGTTTGGGAAGAAAGGAAAATTGAGTCCAAGGTATGTCGGACTGTACAGAATCATTTAGAGGATTGGTCAGGTGGCGTACAAGCTCGAGCTGCCACGCGAGATGTCAATGGTACACCCAATCTTCCATATGTCTATGTTGAAGAGGGTAGTAGGAGATCCATCCACTATTGTGCCAGTTGAAACTATTGAGGTTAATGAAGGACTTTCATATGAAGAAGTTCCAGTTTCCATTCTCGACAGGCAAGTCCAGAAATTGAGGAATAAGAAAATTGCCTCCGTAAAAGTGTTACAGCGGAACCAACAAGTTGAGGAAGCCACTTGGGAAGCCTAAGAAGAAATGAGAAAGAAGTACCCACATTTGTTTATATAAGTCATGTAATAGCTTTTTATGTATTTGGTCCATAGGAACTCTTATCTTTTGAATTGATCTGTGTAAAACTATTCTGTCTGGGTTATATGTTGCCTATGCAGCCATGGTTGGTGTTGTACAAGTTACGTTGTGTCCGTGGAACATGTATATACTGTTAGATTATGTTTCGGGGGCTCTCTGACAGGTGGATAAGCCTAGTTGCAGGGGAAACTCTGGAATTTTTTTTACAAATTTAGGGAGTTAACAAAAATTTGGGGATATCATTATGTTTCATGTCGTAAAAAGATGAGGTTTCATAAGGATTGCTCATGAGTGAACATTAATCCTCATTCGAGGACGAATGATCTTAAGTGGGGAGGATGTAAGGACCCGTGAACACTTCTACTCAAAACTCAAAAACTCGTAGTGCCAAATTTGGAATATGTGTTAGAAATGTGTAAAAGTTCAGACCCTTTGGACTGATCTATGCATTAAAAAGTCAAGGAATAGTACTTTCCTGAAAAGTGCATTTATGCGATCGCAGAATAGCTATGCAGACCGCATAGTTATCCCAAATTCAGTCAGTGTGATGGATAATTTGAGGTAAATTATGCGGCCAATTATGTGATCGCATAACCACTATGCGGTCCGCATAGTCATCACATAATCCCCTTGAGATTTTATAAGAAGCAGTTCCGCGGTGCATTATGCGATAGCAAAACAAGTATACAGACCTCATTTCTGTTGCATACCCAGGTAGTGTGTTAGGTTTTTTGGGACCATTTTTGTGGTCCAATTTGCGGGACGCATGTCAGGTATGTGATCACAGATTTCGTCAGGGCTCCTATTTTTTTATTTTTTAAAACCCGACCCCATTCCATTAAAAATACCCCATTAGACCATGAGAGAGATTTTCATCAAGTCCCCACTTGCCCCAAATCCTTGAAGTTTGTCAAGTGAAATTTCTAGGTCTTCACCCTCAGAGGTTAGAACTTGTACCCTCACCTATAATTTCGAAATTTCTATTAAAATAAGTGACTAGCAAGTGGGTTCATGGGTATAAGGGCTGATAATCTTGTATGCATAAACGATAATGAGGTATGGGGAGGTTGTGAACCAAAAGGATAGTAATTGTGGCATAGGATGATGAAAATCCCTCACAAAAGGGTCCTAGAATCACTATGCACACTTAGTACTTGGTAATATACTCAAATGAGCTAGTATCCTAATCATGTCTATAATTCTTGGTTCAATTTACAATTCTTATAAAATATATTGGAGTGCTAAGAGTCCCGGATTTTATTATAAAGATATAAGGAAAACTCAATTGAGGTATATATGGATAAAACCCCCTCCTCTTAGAAATTGAGCTTCCATGGTGCCCGTGTAAATGCTGTAAGTTCAAAACGTGAATGATGCATTACTTGTTATGTTAAGTGAATTGATGTTGCGAAATGTATGTGGTAGGTATTTATTCATGTGTTTAATGTATTATTCTTTGTAAATGGAGGATGTGTGGAGAACATGATCTATGTGCTAAATGCCTAAATGTCATTCCAAGGTTACTTTGGGACTAATATGACAAACTTGATGAATTCCTCTCTATGCTTATGACTTAAATTGCTTTTGTATATGCCTATGATCTTAAGTGGCAAAGTAAATGTTGAAAATGGGAACAATGTGAAATGTGAATGACGGAATGTGGAAATTGTGGCCCCAAGTGCCGATAAACTAGTACATGTGTAACCAAAGATTGGAGTAAAATGAATAACGAGAAATGGTAACATCTCAGAGAGACGACTTAGCCGATCAGGCCATGATCGGATACCATGATATATACACAGAGTGGTAATATATTGATGATTGAAACCGGAAAGTGTGAATGAGATAATGGTAACGTCTCGGGGAGGCGTCTTTGGCGATCGGACCGTGATCGGACTCCATTCAAGGAAACTGTGGTAATGTGGATAATGATGCAACAGTATGGGATGCTCCAATCTAAATTTTCAGAAACTATGTGAAAATCATGTGAACCTCATATTGTTGACATGGTGCTTATTTGAAACTTTGTTGCCTTTACGATTTCCTCTTTACTTCTTGTACGGTTGTTCTTTCTAACAGGATGATGTTTAGTTATATGTATTAGTACTATTCCATGGTACTATGTCCCTTTTGCCAGGGGCCCTATATTTTTAAAAGAATTTAGGTGGCTCCATAGTGAATAATGCTGACCACATATAGCGGAGCATCCTCATCTCAAAGACTTGGTGAGCCCCTTTCTCCTTTAAAGGGTTATGTTGTACATCTTTTGTTATAGATATCTAATTTTGAGGTATAGCCGGAGCCTTGTTGCCGACATTGTCATTATTGTCTGTTGTATCCCTAGAGGCTCCAGATCACGCCCAACTATGCCTTATAAAAAGGATACGCGAACGTTGCATATATAATCTGAGTATTTAGCCCAGAGTCGAACCCATAAGGAATTAAACTATCATTTAATCTTGTTAGACTTACTAAATTCTACGGAATCAACTTCCCAAACATTTGAATAATAGTTGAAAATATTTTTACTAACTATGACAGACTGCAATTAAGTAAGCAAGATTAACTATGATTACGTTGTAAACAATTAAGAGAAGGATCTAAGGTTATGGTTTCCCCTATTGATGGAATCCCTTCCGGTTATATTTCACATAAATTCACCAACTAGTCTCTATCAATCATGAGCACTCTTATTACCGTAAATCTCTCCCGAGTAATCACGACAATATACTAGACGCACTCTCCCGAGTTACGCTAGCTAGCTTTATATATTACAGCTCATTTTAGATTGCACCAAGGCTCCGTTATCCCTAATCCAATCTATAAACCCCCAGTTATTAATCTCTCATATACTTTGGGAGTGGTGTTGTTCAACCATTACCTAAATATGCTCTCTCTCCCGAGTTATGCACACTAAATAGGCACAACTATTTGAGGATCCTATCAATTAACTACAACAAGCACATAGTTGAACAAATAGAGATTAATGGGCAAACCATATTAAGATAACAAGAAGTTCTTCCTTCTATAATTTTCATCAAAATCCTAGACTAGGAAATTAGCTACTCATGACAAAATAAGATAAAACTACTAAATTATTCATAATGGGTAATTGAAATAATAAAAAGAAGATAGAAGAACTCTAATGTTTTGTTACTCTTCTCACACTTGTTCTTGCCTCCAAAGTAGTCTAAAAACAAGCTTAAACACGTCTTGGGTGAGCTTCTAAGGTTTATAAGGGTTTGGAACGAGTTTTCCCTGATTTACACTTTGGTCCCCAACTTTCTGGAACGTGAACAGTTCACCTCGATCACGAAAAGACCGTAACTCGACCGTGGTGAATGCTAACTATTCTGCCGCGAGTACTTGATCTTTCGCGGTTCCATCATGGTCACGGTGGAATTCACTCAGTCCATTTTTTTGCTTTTTTGTTCTCGAGTACTTCTTCATTGGGCGTTTTCTTCATATTATTGCCTCCAAAACACTCAGTAGTGCTTCCTCACTTAGGATATTCCCTGCAAAACAAAAGAACATCATTTAGATCATTTTGTTATCACTTTGCCTATAAAAAACAATAAAGAATTCTCATATTAAGGTGTAAATTTCATTTATATGGCCTAATATCAACACTCCACACTTGAATCATTGCTAGTCCTCTAGCAATCCACCACACTCTATCAAAGTTCCTTCCCTAAGCTTTTCCTTTAACGAATCACACTTTGAATAATTTACCAAAGTTGCACCTAGTAGTGAACAACCTTTGCCTCAACAGTCGAATATCTCGTACTACGTAACATTCACACTTATTCAAACTACTCTATACAAGAGTCAAGACTTACCTTTCCTTTGTAAATCAAGTGCCCTCACACAACAAAAGAGAGTAGTTCCACACAATAAAATTTAAGAACACTTAGGAACTCAAGATAGAAAGAATTCACTCACTCTCAAAAATAATATTCATATTCTACAAAGATGCACCATAGGCTTGCCCGTAGTGTAATACAATACTAATCGAGCCTATCCAGTCTAAGATAAATTAGGACTTCACTTGGTAGTAATGTAGGCTGAGGGATGGGTAGGATATGTAGATATAGTGACTAGCCTCCCTATGCAGTTTTAATACATAACACATTAACATTTCATATCATTCTTATGTCAACCAGACATTCCCCACAATTCATCAATAATATCCCATTCCTTTAGGTTCATTTGCATCAAGCTACCACTTATCAACCACTATATTTATTTACAAATACATTTTTTCCGTGGTGCTTCTTCTTTTATTTTTCAAATCTTTGCACCTTTTCTCTATTTCAATGGTTGACTCAAAACTAAACCACCATCCCACACTTTTGCTTTTGTATAATTTCAATACCATTCAAGTGTTCATGGGAGGAAAAAGGGTTAAAAAAGAAAGCTGTTCAAACAATTGGGTAAGGTTCACAATGTGGTTGCCAAAGAAATAGGCTTATAGGCTCAACGGGATTAACTAAGAAGTATTATATTCAGGTGGGTTTATGTTATATATATCTGGCTTAACAAAGAAATGCCTATATCACTTCTAAGACTGAATGAAGCTACTATTTTGCTTTTGCAAACACACAGGCAAGTTCTAGGCATCAAATGTAAAGCACAGAATACAATATAGCTCACACACACATGGCACATGACTCACTCCAGATTGATTTATCAAGACAATCTCTTTTGAGTGTTCAAGTCAGCTACAAGCATACAACTTTAAGGCACTATAGCAAGATTCAACCATTGAGACTAGGCGTTACACTCTATTGTCCATTGTGTTCAAAGTGCACTAACGCCTAGGGATTCTCTTTCTATGTAAGCTCTTAGCCCATCGATGCTAACTAAAACTAAAAAAATAAAATGAACTAAAACTACCTACACCCGGTTCAATAAACCCTTAGAAAAGAACTATGGCCCAAAGAAAAACCAAGGGGGAGTTACTACACTACCTAAAATTAAAAAAAATCTTTTTTTGATCTTTTCTTTAGACTTACTTCCCTCAAGAAAATTGTCTAACGAATCCATCATCAGGAAGAGTCTCCATATTCCCTTTTTTTGTTTTTTTCTTTGATTTAGTCCCTCAAGAACCCCGCCAAAAGAGATTCGTCGTAGGGACAAGTCACTTACCTACTTTAACTTACCTAATGAAACTATTACTCAAAACACCAAAAACAATCAAAGCAAAACAAAAAAAAAATAACAAACAGTCAAATTGTTACAAATACATACATCCATTGAAGTATCCCCCACCCCAAACTCAAAATGTAAACATATCCTCATGGCATCAAAATTAAAGAATAGTGAGGTAAAGGAACTTCCCTGAAAGATCACTCCCAACCGGAGACGGTGTCTGGGTTCATATTGCAAGCACGACCCAAAGCTCTCAGCCAACCTAAGAATTTCTTTTTCGATTTTACCTGCCGGTTAGCCACCGCATCTACGCATGCACCCAAATCAGTGACTGAGATACACAACCCATCCATCTCCTACTCCAAAGCTGTCATATGGGTACTATGACGGGGCTGTGATAGAACTGCCTCTTCAACTCTCATAGGCGGTGGGACCTTAGCTGCCTTGGCATCATCATCATCAGCGTCATCATCTGAGTCATCAACATTCACGACTGACTCCATCCCAGTTCTAATTTTTCTTGCCAAGAATGGGGCTTTTTGTGGTAATTTCCCATCAACTCTAAGGTCTTCTAGGACTCTAGCAAGACGACACAACCTGGTGACTAAAGAAGGGAAGTAGAAGCCCTTGAGTAACTCAGGTGATCTAATGAGCATCTCGTCATGGAGGAGACTGACCACATCAAAATCCATGTGTGCCATGAAATAGTAAATTGCTGACGGCCGTGGTAGATTGAAATTGGTCGTGTTGCGGGAGGACAACAACCGACTGTTGATAATGGTGAGCCAACACTTAGCCTCCCAAGTGAGATACTGGGAGTTAAGTGTGATCCTGGGCTTTATCCACATGTATTCTCTGTTTGGCATATAGATAGTCTCCAGAAGAGTTCCCTACAAGGCACGTGTTGAGCTAAATGTATGATAATCATCAGATTTCCCCCTGAACACTGGTAGCCAGTACACCCTATGGATGGTTTCGATGGACGCATTTACCTGGGCATTACGCACACTAACAAACCCATTCTCATGTTCCGAGCAGTTAGCATAGAACTCCCTAACCATCTGAACAATGGCCTCCTCCTGTACCTCGAAGAAGATGTCCAGCTGACACCTCCTTAACTCATTGAAGATATTTGGGCATTCCACCTCTAAGGTTTGTCGGTCAATATGCACCTCATGTAGCAATTTCTTAGCTTCCATTGCATTGTACCGGTCCTCCTCCAGTTTGGAAACAAACCTAGCGCTATCAACGTATGCCACACTAGCTTGCCCCTGCCTCTTGAGGAGCTTTCCGATCCACTAGCGGGGGATCCGGTGTTGCGTCTCTTCCTAGATGGACTCATTGTACCTACCAACCAGAGATACGCCGATCAGTGAGTATGTGAAATGTGTGACTATGGGTGGTTACTCAGACTTTACCACAACCATGTCACATTATCCCTTATAACTCCATTGGGGCAATTTCCCAAACACCTTTTGGGGAAAACAATTTCTTCATACACATAGCCCATATGGGTACATCAAAGCTTCCCTAAATCAAAGATACTACTACACTATCACACCCCATAACACTTCATTCAACATCCACAACCATACACCTTGCCACCATATTATACACACAACCCCTTCTCCAATATTTTAAAAAATGAATTTCAAAAGAAAAATAAGAAAAAGAACAAAAATCTACTAAAAATTACTACACAATTGCAAACATTAGGCTAGTATACAACTAGAACAACATGCAAAAAACGAAAAGAAAAGAAGAAGGGGAGATGAGTTACATACCTTGATGGAAGAAGGAGTGGGAGGAATGGAGATAAGGAGGGGTAGGATGAGAAGAAGAAGAACGAGAAGAGAGGGATTTGGGGAGTTAGGGTTTAGAGAGACAGATTGAGAAATAAGGGTATGGGGTGGGTGTTTGTGTTATTTTATTGGGTGGGGGGGGGGGGAGATTTGATTAATATAAAATAGAAAAGGAAGAAAAGAAAGAAAGAAAGAAATAAAATAAAAACATACCTGGTGCCCACCATGGTCGACTGATGTGGGTTAAATAGGTCAAGGCAGAATGTTTACGTCTCACCGTGGTTCTATCGCGGTCCTATCGCGGTACTATCACAGTCCCACCGTGGTCACGGTGGGTTGAATGACGTCACCACAGTCGCGGTGGTTTGCCCAATATTTTTTGTCATGGTTACATACGCGAATAAAATACAATAGCCATGGGTTGCCTCCCACACAACGCTTGATTTAACATTGCATCACGACGTAGATAAGCGCATTTACGGTTCGCTCGACCTCTGAGGTTCCGTCAAGTGGATCTCTGTCACTTCTTTCGGTTCACTCATGCCTACATATAGCTTCAATCTCTTCCTATTGACTCTAAATGTGTGAGAGTCTTTCTTTGAGGCAATTTTCACAGCCCCTGAAGGGAATACTTCAACCACCCGAAATGGACCAGACCATCATGATTTGAGTTTTCCCGGGAATAACCTTAATCTTGAGTTATAGAGCAATACCTTGTCTACGGGGTTGACATGTTGCTGAACAATGTTCTGGTCATGCAACCTCTTTATCCTTTCCTTGTACACCTTCTGCCCTCAAAATCCAGATATCTGAACTCGTCGAGCTCATGTAATTCAGTGATTCTCGTTGTGCCCCCAACCTCAATGTCTAGGTTCAGCTATTTCAGTGCCCACCAAGCTTTGTGTTCAAGTTCCACTAGCAAGTGGCAAGCCTTCCTAAACACCAACTTATATCGTGACATACCAATTGGTGTTTTAAAAGCAGTTCTATAAGCCCAGGGCGCACATATGGCTTTTTTGCCCAATTAGTTCTTATGGCATTTATTGTCTTAGTCAATACACTCTTTATCTCTCTATTAGACACTTTCACCCAAATCCATTTGTCTGCGGATGATACGGTGTTTCCACCTTTTGGCGCACGTCATACTTCACTAGCAACTCAAATGCTCGATTACAGAAGTGGGTGCCTTAGTCACTGATGATAGCTCTCGGTGTCCTAAAACGGGTGAATATGTTCTTTTTCAAAAACCCCACCACCACTCTTGCATCATTAGTAGGAAATGCTGTAGATTCTACCCATTGGACACATAATCTGCAACAACAAGTATGTACTTATTGCCAAATGAGCTGACGAAGGGTCCCATAAAGTCAATTCCCCAAACATCAAATACTTCCATCTCTTGAATCGAGTTAATGGGCATCTCATGGCGATGGGAAATGTTCCTGGTTTGCTGACATTCATTGAAGCCCTTTACCCATTGGTGCGCATCTTTGAACACTGTTGACCAAAAGAAACTAGCCTCTAGCACTTTTGCAGTTGTCCTAACTCCTCCAGAATGCCCTCCATACGCTGATGCATGACATGCCTGTAAAATAGAAGATTGTTCTATCTCGGAGACACACCTCCAGATCATATTATCAACACATATTTGAAATAGATAAGGTCCATCCCAATAATACATGCGGAAGTCATGATATAATTTCTTCTTTTGTACCAAAGACAGATCATAAGGAACTATGCCACATGCCAGGTAGTTTTCAAAGTCTGCATACATGGCGCTCCCTCAAAACTAGCCACGAGCAGTTGCTTGTTTGGAAAGGTTTCCAGAATGTCCTCAACCTCATTTGAATTTTTAGCTCCCTCAAGTCGTGATAGATGATAAACAACTTGAATTTTTGTGCCCTTATGGTCACGAATTTCATAGTCAAACTCGTGGAGTAACAACATCCAACGAATTAGGTGCGATTTAGATTCCTTCTTCTAAATCAAGTACCTGAGAGATGCATGGTCAATATATACAATTACCTTAGAGCTGATCAAGTATGATATGAATTTATCGAAAGCAAACACCACATCTAACATCTCCTTCTCCGTCACACTGTAGTTCAGTTGGGATCCACTCAGTGTTCTACTTGCATAGTAGATTGGGTGCATTAGTTTGTCTTCCCGCTGTCCCAGCACTGCCCCCACTACATAGTTATTGTCATCACACATAAGTTTAAATGGCTGCTCCCAGTTGAGGGAAACAATGATGTGTGCTGTGACCAACCTCTTTTTCAGCTCCTCAAATGCTACCCTGCAATCATCAGAAAACAAGAAGGGGTGATCTTTTTCTAACAACTTACAAAGAGGGTTGGCAATTTTGAAAAGTCTCTTATGAATCTTCGGTAAAATCGGTATGCCCGAGGATGTTCCTGATTGCCTTGACTGAAGTTCGAGGTGGCAACTTTTCTATCACGTCAACTTTAGCGCGATCCACCTCAATCCCTTTACTTGACACCTGGTGCTCCAAGACTATACCCTCTTGTACCATGAAGTGGCACTTCTCCCGATTAAGAACCAGGTTAGTCTCAATAGACCACTTCGGCACACGAGTCAGATTTATAAGGCACTCATCAAATGAGTTCCCCACCACTGAGAAATCATCCATGTATACCTCCATTATGTACTCTACCATGTCAGTGAATATGGCCATCATACACCTTTAGAATGTGGCGGGTGCATTTCATAGGCCAAAGGGCATTCTCCAAAAGGCATAAATGCCATATGGGCAAGTGAATGAGGTCTTCTCTCAGTCCTCTGGTACAATGGAGATTTGGTTGTACCTTGAGTACCCATCTAGAAAATAGAAGTGTGAACACCCTGCCAATCTATCTAGCATCTGATCAATGAAGGGAAGTGGGAGGCGGTCTTTCTAGGTGGCTAGATTTAACTTTCTTTAGTCTATGAGATTCTCCAGCCCATAATGGTTCTTGTTGAGATCAATTCATTGTTATCATTTTTTATCACCGTCATGCCACCCTTCTTAGACACACATTGCACTGGGCTAACTCAGCTGCTGTCACATATAGGGAAAATGATTTTTGCCGCATCTAACCACTTTATCACTTATTACTTCACCACTTCCTTCATATTGGGGTTCATAATTCTTTTATGTTCCCTAGAAGGTTTGTGTCCCTCTTCCAGCAGAAGTTTATGCATACAGTAGGCGGGGATGATCCCCTTAATGTCTACCATGGTCCATCCAATGACAGTCTTACACTCCTTGAGTACCTGCAAGAGTTGTTGTGCCTATACATCTGACAAACTGGATGATATAATAACATGCAATGTGGAGTCAGGTCCAAGGAACTCATACCAGAGATGGGCTGGCAATGGCTTCAATTTCAGCTTTAGTGGTTCTTCAGTGGATGGCTTAGCTGGAGGAGTTTCTATATTTTCTAAGTGTAAGGGCTCAAATTCAAGAGTTCTTCCCAGAACCCTCTACCCTCTAATGCCAACACCCATTCTGCCAGTTCTTCTCCATTCACCTCATCTAAATTTATCAGACATGCAGCCAAGGGGTCCTTAATAGTCAACGTCTCATCATCAGTTTCTATAATTACATCCACAACATCAATGAGAGAGCAATTGACAAATTCACTTGGTTGCCTCATAGATTTCTACACATTGAATGTTATCTCTTCGTCGTTCAATCTCATCTTGAGCTCCCTAGTCTCATAATCAATGAGAGCTCTCCTAGTGGCCAAGAACGTCCTTTCCAAAACTATGGGAATTTCTTCATCCACCTTGCATCTAAGATCACAAAATCTGAAGGTAACACAAATTTCCCTACCTAAATCAACACATCATCCAGGATACCAGAGGGTCATTTTACTGTCCTTTCAGGCGGCTGCAAAAACATTAAAGTGGGTCAAGCTTCCAATCCCCACAATCTTATAAATTGCCAGGGGAATAAGATTTATGTTGGCCCCTAGATCACAAAGTGCGCTGGCAAAAGAAAAATTATCAATGGTGCAGGGAATTGTAAAGCTCCCTGGGTCAAATAGCTTCTCAACAATTGGTCTAGTCACTACTGCACTGTAGGTCTGAGTAAGTGTCACCGTGGCCAAGTCTTGGAAATCAAATTTTTGGGACATTAAGTCCTTCATCATTTTTGCATACCCAGGCATGTCTTTCAAAGCATCTATCAATGGAATATTTACTTGGATTTGTTTCAGCATCTCCAAGAATTTCTTATATTGCTCTTCTTTTTGGTACTTGGCCAGCCTCTAAGGGAATGGTGCGGGTGGTCTCTTCTTCCCAATGATGTGGGATTGATATTTATCAGCTGCTACCTCAACTACTTGTTCCTGGACTGTCTCAGCTTCTTTCTCAGTCTCAATCTGAATGTTCAGTTCTTCCTGGGCCGACTGTACTATCACCTCTATTAGTTTCGTTGAATCATCCAGCCTAATGGGAACTGATACAAGTTCTCAGCCTGTTTACTTTTTTGAGCTCTCTCTTACTTTACGTCTAAATCTCTGCCATTCCGTAGACTAATTGCTTTCAGCTGCTTTGGGCCTTGATCTTTTGGATTTATTTGAGTGTCTGTAAGTAATGTCCCATGAGGACGATTATTTAGAGACATCATAATCTGGCCCATCTGCACTTCAATATTCTTGATAGTTGAATCATGTGCATCTAGTATTTCACTAATTTTTGCATTAGACCCAATAACATGCTGTATCATTATTTCGAGTCTAGCAAACCCATCTTCCTGCCGTCCACCATGCTGTTGCTGAGGAGGATGATGCCTCTGCTCCTGATTTTGATTATTGTATTCCCGTGGCCTTTGATAAGGCGCCATATTATGGGGAGGTCTTATTTCCCATGTTTCCATTGTTGAACTGTCATTGGACTAGCATGTATGGCTGCTGCTACTGCTGACCTCAACTTCGACCACCCTATCTCTTGGCATCCATAATTAGACACATAATTCATGTCTTCAGGGTAGTGATGCTGATCATGTTCTGCATTCCACTGGTTACCAATTGACTGACTAATGCAAGATGTGCAAAAGCCCCTATTGGTAGTATCTACGATGTGTACCTGCTGCTTGTGCCCCAAATCTTCCACCTTATTGGTGAGTATACTCATCTGTGTCAATAAGGTGGCCATATTTTCAGCCATGGAGTTGGATGGATCTAAGGGCACTGAGTGAACCACTAGAACGATATGTGCATTCCTGGTTGTTCATCTCAAATTGTGTGCCATCATATCAAGCAGACTTTGGCTTTTTCTCCATATTTTGCTAAAACAATGCTCCACCAGCTGAAGCATCAACATTACCCTTTATGCCATCTGCTAAACCCTTGTAGAACCACTGCCCCAACACCTGATCTAGAATACCATGGTGTGGACATATAACTAGCACCCCCTTGAATCTTTCCTATGTTTCTTGCAGTGTCTCCGTTGGTCTTTGTTTGAAACTCAAGATTTCATCAATTTGCCAAACAGTCTTGTTGGGTGGATGAAATTTGTTCACAAATTGCTTGACTAACTCCTCCCAAGTTGTTATGGAATCAATGGGGAGTGAGTTTAGCTATGTCTGAGCAGCTCCTGTCACTGAGAATGAAAACTACAACAACTTGATTTCTTCATGAGTTACATTGGGCTGCCTTTGAGTTTTGCAGATTGACAAGAAATTCTTCAAGTGCTATTGAGGATCTTCGATTTGTGACCCCCAAAATTGTCCCTTGTTCTATAACAGGTACAACATGTTGTTCGTGATTTGGAATGATTCAGCCTGTATTTGTGGGACTAAAATTGCTGTGGCCAAATTTTCAACTGTGGGTTGTGCCCAGTCATAGAGAGTAGCCTCTGGTACAAGAGGTGCCAGTGGCGCTATAAGTGCAGGTGGGTTTTGTTTGTGATCTCCCATGTTCGATTCGATTTGTTCAATTGTTTGTTGATGTTTTCTTTCTCGTTTGGTCCTGTTCAAGGCCTTAAAAGCTTTTTCGGAATCAGATAAAGCTTTGAATACTTCACCAGTTCTCGTTGAGTTTTTAGGCATGCACCCGTATAACCAAGTCAACAAACATTAAAATTTCAATGTATAGCTTGGGTATAGAGAAAACTGACTACACTGCATTTCTTTCAATTTTAATTGATAAAACCGTTAATTTCCTGGAAACGGCGGTAAAATTTGATCACACCTAACTATGCCTTATAAAAAGAACAGGCGGACGTTGCAAATATAATCTGAGTATTTAACCCAGAGTCGAACCCACAAGGAATTAACCTATCAATTACTCTTGTTAGACTTACTAAATTCTAAGGAATCAACATCCCAAACGTTTGAATAATAGTTGAGAATATATTTACTAACTATGACAAACTACAATTAAGTAAGAAAGATTAATTATGATTACGTTGTAAACAAGTAAGAGAAGATCAAAGGTTATGATTTCCCCTATTTATGGAATCCCTTCCGGTTATGTTTCACATAAATTCACCAACTAGTCTCTATCAATCATGAGCACTTTTATTACCGTAAATCTCACCCGAGTAATCATGAAAATATACTAGACGCACCCTCCCGAGTTACGCTAGCTAGCTTTATCTATTACAACTCACTTTAGATTGCACCCAAGGCTTCATTATCCCTAATCCCGCATTTAAACCCTCAGTTATTGATACCTCATATATTTTGGGAGTGGTATTGTTCGACCATTACCTAAATATGTACTATCTCCTGAGTTATGCACACTAAATAGTCACAACTAATTGAGGATCCTATCAATTAATTACAACAAGCACATAGTTGAACAAATAGATATTAAGCTAGACAAACTATATTAACATAACAAGAAGTTCATACTTCTATAGGTTTCATCAAAATCCTAGACTAAGAAATTAGCTACTCATGATAAAATAAGATAAAACTACCAAATTATTCATAATGATAATTAAAATAATAAAAAGAAGATAGATGAACTCGAATATTTTGTTACTCTTCTCACACTTGTTTTTGCCTCCAAAATAGTCCAAAAGCAAGCTTAAACATGTCTTGGGCGAGCTTACGAGGTTTATGGGGGTTTGGAACGAGTTTTTCTCGATTTATACATTGGTCCCCAACTTTCTGGCACGTGAATAATTCACCGCGGTCGTGGCAAGATCATGGTTCGACCGCAGTGAATGCTAACTATTCTGTCGCGAGTGCTTGATCTGCTGTGGTTCCACTCCGGTTCCACCGCGATCGCGGTGAAATTCACTAAGTCCATTTTTTTGCTTCTTTGTGCTCGGGTACTTTTTGATTGAGTATTGTCTTTACATTATTTCCTCCAAAATACTCCGTAGTGTTTCCTCACTTAGAGTATTCCATGCGAAACATAAGAACATCATTTAGAGCATTTTATTATCACTTTGCCTATAAAACAACAATAAAGCATGATCATATTAAGGTGTAAATATCATCTATATAGCCTAATATCAGCTCCGAAGATGATTGTGTGGGTTATGTACCGGTATTGGATAGGTCAATGAACCATGTTGTAACTTTGTACTCTAGCTCTTTTAAACTATAACTGTATGAAATTTTGAAAACTTAACTATGGTTTAAGGTTTGTGGCATGAAAATGATTTAACAATGTGAATGTTCAGATTTTATTATTGTCTAAATAAATGATAGCGTGGTTCCCTTAACCGTGTTAATTTGCGATAGAAAGGTATTAATAAGTCTTGTTCAGCTGTGATTCACTCAATTGAGCGTCGGTTGCGCCTATCGAGGTTGGGACGTGACACAAATGAGGCCTGATCAAATGCACTTGTCAATTAGTAACTCTAAAAGATCTTCATGGTTAATGGTAATATCTATACTTCTTGAATAGAAAACAAAATAAAATTTAGTTCTTCCACATATAATTTAATCTAGTGGTATTACTAGATGGAGTATTCCATATAATAAGTGCACAAAAGAATTTTCGTTTTCCCAACATAATTTTTCGTATATACACGAAATTTTAGACTTATTTGCTCGGTTTATTCTTGTTTTCTTATTTGCAGAAAATAACTAAAGCTTTTTATAAAATATATACAAATTTGGAAAAAATCTATAATTTATCTACAACTTGTATATATTTTTTTTGTACCGAGTCTAGTCAAAATTATTCTACATACTAAAATTTATATACAACTTGTATACAATTATGTTAGTTCTATGTATTTTCTGCACCTGACATGCAAAGTATATACAATTTGTTTGTCTTAAATTATAATTAAAAGGACCTTAAATTTTCACCATATTTGTTAAAAATTAAGATATAAAATTCAAAGAATGTCTCCAATCATTTGCAACAACACTTAATGATTTAGCAAAATTTAATTTTTAAATTCAATATTTTAATGCTTTTTAAGGATTGTCAATGGAGTTTTTAATGAATTAATAGAGTTTGGTTCCAAAACCTTCCTCCCATAGGCGAAAAAGCTGAGTAATTCGATTCCTGTGTTATGAAATAATAAAAGAAGAAGAACAATATTGCAGAGAAAGAGAGAGAGGGAATTCTTATTGAATTTTGGGATGATTTACAATGGGTAAGATCCCTCTATTTATAGGAGAAAAATGACTTAGTCACAAAGTAAAACTCTCCACAAGATAGACATTCACTCCAAATAGAATTCTATTCTTAACACTCCCCCTTGAATGTCTACTCAATAAGTAATGTGCCTCATTAAAACCTTAACTAAAATAAAACCCAATGGGAAAAAAATCTAGAAAAGGAAAAAGAGTACACATATCTAATAATACGCCTTTTGGTTGCCTCGTTAAAAACCTCGCAAGGAAAACCCAGTGGGACAAAACCTTGTAAGGGAAAAAGAGTGCAACGCGCATTAACTCCCCCTGATGAGAGCATCAATTCACATCATTAAGCCTTCGCATCCCAATCTTGTACACTAGCTTCTTGAAGGTTGATGTCGACAAATATTTTATATCAATTTCAATGTATTTTCATAATGATATAACATAGAGATCTCTTCATTCATATATTCAGGTACCTGAATCTTTAATGAGATATTATGAAGTGTTATGTCATGTGATCTTCTAGATCACTTGCCTCCTTTATTATGATCATTTGCTCATCTTCTTTGTCAAGATGTTTATTTGAAACTGATTGTCTATATGCTTTAAACTTACCATAGACTTTGTCCTTCTAGGACTTAATATGAGCATTGCAATGAGAATATAGTTACTTTCTTTGAGTCAGCAAATGTGTCTGGCATACTTTTCAATATATTGCACATGAATTATCCTTTTATGAACTTCAAGTTCATATTATTTTATTCGAGGATCGCGATGTATAAATGATAATTTATTCCATGTAACTTTTCTCAACTGTTGTATCTTGTCTCCCCCTCATGTTAGAAAAACTAACTTGTTTCCTCAACTTTGAGAACTCATCTTTGTGTGTTATGGTGTTAATCAAAGTATACACCGCACATCAATAATAATAAGATGGAATTATTTGGTTCCTGACCCTGAACCACTTGTGAGGAGAGAAAATAATATACTTTCGTATATAATGTATATCAAACTGATATATATAACTTTGTTCTCATAAGCAATTATTTAGCTATTAAGTGGGGAAACTCAATAAATCATTTTGCTAAACCAGCTGTGATGTAGACCAACTTATCAAGATGAGCTTCTTGAATAGAAAATCTGGAAATTATGCTCTAAATAAAAATATTAAGCAAGTTACCTCACACACACCGGTCAGGTTGCGGGTTAATAATAATTGCACATGCAACCATCTCATAGATGCATCTTATGTGGTATACATGGCGGGTGAATGAGCCCATATTCACCTTTGATATTTCCAGCATTCATGGGATTCAATCCCAATTTTAGTTGGTATATTAATTAATGAGAACATGCACATAAAAGAATTCGTAAAGAACTTTCTAGTTCTTTAATATTTACCCATGTGAATTCTCTTTATTTTTGCACATTATGCTTAAATTGATATGCGTAAATCAATTATGTCAATTGAATAAATTATCAATATTGACAAACTTCAGGTTTACACCACGATGTGTGCAATTATGAATAAACTCTAAGTTTATTATGATATGGGTTTTCATATCAATAAATATCCACTTCATTGTGGTATTCTTTTGTTTATGTAGTACAAATTGGAGAATAAAATGAGTAGCTTTTCACATACATATTACCCCGCTACAAGTTATAGTAATAGAAGATATTAAATCTTTCCTTTATTTATAGTCTCAATATAATCAATCGCTCTTGCGTATACTTTGGAAACTGAATAAGTTTCTTTGATATGTACTACTACACAATACCTTATTGGTAATTAATTGTGTTTCTCCAAAATAGTAATAATTGACTATTCCACAGCTCTCAATTAATTTTGTACTACCACAAATCCATCAATATCCATGTGGTGAATATCTCTTTTAAAGAGAAAGTTATACCATTATGTGTATGGTCAAAATTATATGCAAGATTTGTTTCTTGCATTATCGTTGTCTTTTAATAATCACAATGCCAAAATATTTTGGCGTACAATAGGTACGTGACCAATGACCATTCATGCCATAATAATGTATTATTTTCTTATATCATCTCAAACCTCTTTTTAGAGGTGAGTGTGGTGTAATCACTACCACTAGCACATTTATATTCTTCCAAAAACAAATATATATCATAAATCAGATATTTTCTCATTCACGTCATGAATGGACCATAGTCATCTGTATGTGCTTTATAAAATCTCATGTCAAATCGATGACAAATACTTTCACAAAGTGTGGGATTATTTTGAGAATCTTTATTGTTCTCATTGCCACAATGATGATGATATAATTTCGTCTATTGCCACGTCCATATCCATTGATTATTCATGGTAATAATTTTGTCTTCTTTCAGATTTATTACATACTGCTATCACATTCTCTAAAGGGAATGAGAATGGAGCAAATTCAATGGGACGGGTTTTCAATTCTTTGCTCACAATTATACATGAATTTAATCATGGCAAGACATAGATATATTACCACTTCATGTGGGTGTAATTTCTTAAAAACTCCATTAGAGTTATAATCAAACTTTGTTGTCTTTGCCTGTATATAAAATCAAATTATAGAATTTCAAGAATTTGAAAGAGAAAAGTAAAATACTTACCTTAAATCCAGAATTTTAATCATGAAGGAAGTTCATGAAACAATTGACAATCATTATGCTCAATCCCAAAGTTTCTACTCAATTGATTAGAGTCTCGTACTGATAACGTGTTATGAAATAATAAAAGAAGAAGAACAATATTGCAGAGAAAGAGAGAGAGGGAATTCTTATTGAATTTTGGGATGATTTACAATGGGGTAAGATCCTTCTATTTATAGGAGAAAAATGACTTAGTCACAAAGTAAAACTCTCCACAAGATAGACATTCACTCCAAATAGAATTCTATTCTTAACATCCTGGAAGTATTCAAATTTGTCCTTTTGGTGATTATATTGTATTTAGTGAATTTTGAAGAATTATTTGATTGATTAAACAATCAAGCAGGAGAAAAAGAAAAAGGAAGAGAGAAAATGGGGAAAATTAGGTTCTAATATGGAGAATTATTTTATATATAACAACAACAACAATAACCCAGTATATTCCTACAAAGTGGGGTATGTGGAAGGTAATATGTAGACATGCCTTATCTCTACCCGAGAGGGCAGAAAGGCTGTTTCCAATCGACCCTCGGTGCAGGAAAAAAAAAAGGCAAACAAAAACAAAAACAAAAACAAAAACAACATTAGTTACTCCAGCATACATCGCATAAAAAATTATCTAAACATAAGAGACATATGTGCCATTAATAAACTGGCATGCAATAATATTAAACAGTAACTACCAGAAATGACTACCATAAGAGAACACAAACTAATACTCTATGGGTGGCCCTACCATGCCTCACCCACCCCGGAAAAGGAGTACGAATAATCTAGAAGCCCCTATCCTACAACCCTGATACTAGAACTCCAGACTTTCCTATCAAGGGTCATGTCCTCGGAAATCCGTATCCTGGCCATGTCCTGCCTAATTACCTCTCCCCAGTATCTCTTAGGCCTCCCTCTGCCTCGCCTCACACCGACCACCGCTAGCCGCTCACAACTCTTATTTTATATATAAATGGTGGTAAATAAATTTAAAAAGTACTAGTATAGTATAAATAAGTTAAATTTCCCAAAATATATCGACGTCATTCCATGGGCTAAATCCAAGACGAGTTAGGTTGTAGCCCATAGAAATAAGGTGGGTATGTGTGGCTCCATTTTTCCATTTGTGAAAAAGTAGCAGCCATTATTTTGACTAATACACCATTGTTTTCTTCTTCACCTAATTCCTTTCTTCTTCTAATAGCAACGCGCTGCTAACTCCTATAGCTCCTCTTGGAGCTCCAATTATTTAACTCCAAGTACCAAAATCCAGAGCAGGTTTAACAAAGAATGGGGGTAGGAGGACGTGAGGTGGCAATTTCATTGGATGGAGTGAGGGACAAGAATATGATGCAATTGAAGAAAATCAATACTGCAATTTTTCCAGTTCGGTACAACGATAAGTATTACACTGATGCCATTGCCTCCGGTGATTTCACCAAGCTAGGTTCGTCTTTTCAATTCTGGGGTTTTTCTTTTGCGTAATTAGTAGGTGCCCAATTGGTTTTATTTAGACCTTTCTTGTAATTGAAGGGTAAATTTGTGCAATGTAGAGATCCCTTCGTTCCAAAATAATGAATTGATTTGGATCATTAGGGTCAAACTTTTTAATGGTCTGTGAAATTTACATAGTGGGCACCTATATAAAATTACTTTAAGATACTATTTTAGTAATTAATGTGGTTCTTAGAAATGTAAAAAAAACTAGTTGATTCGCTAAATAGAGTATTAGTGTAATATAAAATGAGAACAATAAGCTGAATTAAAAGGTACCTACTTTTTGGTGAAGGGTGAATTTTTCTCTTTTTCTCTGCTTTGTAGCATTTTGGAGTCTAACCATGATAAGAAGAGTAGTAGTTATAAGAGCCTTTTAGTCTATTTTTACTCTAATAAGTACAGGAATTTTGCTGATAAAAGCAAGTGATTAATAGCCATGAGACGAGAAACCATAGGTAAAGTTGCCTCCATATGACCAGGAGGTCATGGTTTCGAGCCGTAGAAATAGCCTCTACCAAAAATGGAAGGTAAGGCTGCGTACAATAGACCTTTGTGGTTCGACCCTTCCCGGACCCCGCGCATAGCGAGAGCTTAGTGCACCGGGCTGCCTTTTCTTTTTAGACAAGAGAAACCACAGGTAGATGCCAAACTAATTAGAGGAAATAGTGGTGCTTACTCAACGCGTCAACTCATATGACAAATCCATTATCCGCTATTTGGGTTTGTTTTGTAACTCATCATGAGAATGGCTGCAGTCAAGAAAAGGGAAGGGAATTGAGGCTTTTCTAAAGGAGTTATTTTCTTGGATGAGGCTTAGTTTAAGTAGTTAGAGGATCCCCCTCAATGGAGAAGGGAGTTAGTTCATAGGGGCATTGTAGCTGTATTTGGTAGTTTTACACTGTACATTTGAATGAAAAACTTACTCTCTAAAGAGAAATTAACCACTTAATTGTAGTGACATCCTTTAGGCCTCTCTTCTGTAGCTCGACATATTTGGTTGTTGTAGTTGGTACTCTGGTCTTAAGAACGTCATATGTCCTACCAGTCATTAAAAAAAAAGTTGGTACTCCAGGCTTTCTTTTCCCATATTTTCTGATAGGCTTTGGTTGATATCTCCTGTAGTTTTTTTTCCTGTGTATCGCCAATTATTAATCTGAAAAAAATCTCTATTTATTGAAGAAATATACGACTTACAACAGTGTATTAATATTTTTTTTTGAAAAGGACAGTGTATTAATATTTTTCAGAAGAGAAATCATGTCAGTGCCCCTTAGCCCAGTGTTCATGATGCAATATGGAACCTGTGCCCTTTTCTTTATGTTTACATATTGAAGTGTACAATGAGAAAAATCTTATATTTTACAAAAGTAGATGTTAAATTAACCTACTTCACTATAGCAAATGGCAGAATTAATTTGAAATACAGGAATACAGAGTTAACCTGTGATTGTTGTCACTCTGGAATTTCTCTTCGCAAAATTGTTTTCCCATTGTTATATATTACTTAATTAGTATCTCATCAGTAGCTCTAGCTTCAACTCTTCTTTTTTTAATGAGGTATCAACTCTTTTTCTCCTACTAGTATTAGTTTTTTTTATAAGTTTTCCTACTATTAGTTAGACAATTTAGACTCTCATATAACATTTTTTAAAACATATAACATTTCGAATGACTTTGTTTCCATTGTTTTGAAAAGGAAGTCATTTAACACTTCATATACTACTTTGATTTTTTATTTAGAGAAAAAGTTGCTTTTTTGTGGACTAAATATCATTTATGAATCAAACTTGTGAAAAGATCTGAGCATCTAACCTAACATCTTAAGGCAACTGGTGGAGTAGCTCTTGACATTTATAAACCCTTTGAAAGTCCTCTTACGCTATCCATGTGGGACAACTTCCCGTGTGAAGTAATTACCCTTTCGGAAGCTCTTACACTAATGTGTAAATATAATCTGGGAATCTCGTCCAAAAGCTTAAGGCAATTGGTGGAGTAGCTCATGTCATTTATAAACCCTTTGAAAGCCCTTACACTATTCATGTGGGACAACTACTCTGTGTGAAAGAATTACCCTCTTGGAAGCTCTTACACTAATGTGTAAATAGAATCTGGGAATCTTATGCAAAAGCTTAAGACAATTGGTGGAGTAGCTCATGACATTTATAAACCTTTTTTAGAAGCCTTTTAGAAGCCGGGGTTTTGTAGCGTCAGAACAACATAGTCTACGAATGTACTAGTTAGTAATCATCATTGCTTGATGCAGCATTAGGTTTCTACAGGAAAGAATAACAACTCAATTTGTCATTATTTATGATAAAGCAATAATGATTAATGTGTAACGACCTTTTCCTAAAAGTCTTGCAAGAGACATTTATACCTTCAATAGTGTATGTAAAGACCAGATAAAAAAACAAGTGTAGGTAAAGAGGTGCAAGAAATTACTGAATATGTGTTTTCTTTATGGGTCAGTAGAGGAGATAAACATAAATATGTAGCGAAGTACAGCAAAGTGCAATTTACGGTTTCTATGCAAGTTGAAGAAAAAAATTTGTTTCCTATAATATTTATTCAAAGAAATGAATACATCCAATATATAGTTCTCAGCTTCTGCTGTATGCTTTCAACTTTTCAATCTGTAGATATTTCACAAAACTTTTGTCATCTTTTTTACCTTCAAATTGATTCTCTTTGTTAAGCATCTCACATTGGTTGACAGAATAGGAGGTTTTCTCCTTATATGGTCTTGGGCAATTCTCACCTTATAAGCTAGCTTTTGGTGTGAGTTTGGGCTGAAGGTCATTTTCTTTATGAGCATGACTCACTCCTATCCTTAGTTTACCCAATGTTCTTTCCCAATTTTATGTTGTCCACGCACCAGATGTTCCGCTTTGGGCGTGCATGGGGTTTTCCGTGTCCCACGTTGGTTGAACGAATGAGCTATTATCTCCTTATATGATATTTGACAATCTCACCTCATAAGCAAGCTTTTGGGTTTGAGTTAGGCCTAAGATCCATTTTCTTTATACTCTTCGAGATAAATTCAAGGAATGCATCTCTATCTGGTTTAAGCTTTCCATTTCCGAATCTTGGATATCCTATAGAACTTACCTTGTTTCATTTTTTGTGC
The DNA here is from genome assembly GCA_032618575.1 of Nicotiana noctiflora. Lineage (NCBI taxonomy): Eukaryota > Viridiplantae > Streptophyta > Magnoliopsida > Solanales > Solanaceae > Nicotiana > Nicotiana noctiflora. Next base: position 105,364 of record JASVEL010006330.1, on the reverse strand, counting down.
CTGCAGCGTATTACAGTGATATTTGTGTTGGTTCAATTGCATGTCGCCTTGAGAAGAAGGAAGGTGGGGCTGTTCGTGTTTACATAATGACTCTGGGTGTTTTGGCTCCATATCGTGGGCTAGGTATTGGTGAGTACTCAATTTATCCTGCTCACCTTGGTCGAAGTTAATGCTACCACATAACTCTCTGTGGTTCTTTTCCAGTTTGACTGTTCAAATTTTAACTATGAATGCATCAACCTTCAAGTTAACATTTTCCTTTAATCTTTGAAGTTAGTTGTTAGGCGTTTACACCATTTCAAAACAATATAGAAATATCGGACAACTTTGTTGAATGTGTTCTAGAAAAAAATGAATAGCAGCACAGAGTCAATCGATTGCAGTTTGTCCTGAAATCTCAATAATTTTGAGCAACTTCTCATTTGGTTCATCTTTTTACTCTGGTGCAGGCAAAATGTTGTTGAACCATATCCTCAATCTTTCTGCGAAGCAGAACGTTAGCGAGATTTATTTGCATGTGCACACAATTAATGAAGATGCCCTCAATTTCTATAAGAAATTTGGATTCGAGGTTACTGATAAAATCCAAAACTATTATACAAACATAACCCCACCAGACTGTTTTGTCCTGACCAAGTTCATCACTCAAACAAAGAAATAGATAGTCTGAGCTATTTTGGTTGAGCCTTGGTCAAACCTTCACATTATCTTGAGGTTCTGAGCCTTCTGGTTCTAGTTTTTGCTACTTATTGAGTAATTTGCCACCCATTGAATTGTTACAGTATGCCCTATTTTATTTATCCTATCAAAGTTGAATGATTTCCCTGTAATAGAAATAGTGCAGTTCAATGCAAACATTCGAGTTTGGTTAATGAAATGGTTACCAGTCACCACATAAATGAATGCAAGATATGTATGTTGCATATAATTTTATATCGTAAATATGGTTAAATAATATGCATTTAATTTTAATTTATGACTCTTATGATTAAATTGCTTGAATTTATACCAATAATGGCGAATATAAGTATTTTCCGGGGCGAAGTGCAGCAATGGCTACTTTTAAGCCCGCTATTTAAAATATATTCACAATTTAAAGTAAACCATTTAAAGATCGACCAATTCACCCAATCTTCAGAACTAAGTATCTTGAATTTAGAAATTGCGGACTTAGTGTCTTGAATTTTTTAGCTGCAAGATTGTCCTGAATTTTTGAACTACTAATTTAAAATTCAGGACATAAGATTCGAACTTCTAGACACCATTTTTCGAACTTTAGGACACGATGTCCCTGAAGTTTGAACTTTGATGTTTAAACTTTAGGACGCTATGTTGTGAAGTTTGAGAGGAAGTGGTTAATCTTTAAATATATTGTAAACTATAGATATATTTTAAACGACATGCTTAAAAATGATTATTTGGTGTCATTTCCACCATTGTACGAGCGTAATCTTACAAATTGGATAGGCCTTGGTGCTAAAAAAGTTTGGACGACTAACCCTCAGGGTTGACCCGGTGGCAATAGACTTGAGCTTTGGGGTTTGCTCCTTTTCAAGGTCAAGTTCGAAATCCACTGAGTGCAAACAATTTTTAAGGGTCATCGGACTGGATAAAACCTGAATTAACTATGGTGCACTTGCGGAAAACTCCTTGCCGAGGGCCTATGCACCACCGGAATTAGTCAGGACTCTTAGAGACTCGAGCACCATGTGCAAATAAAAAAAAAAAAAAGTTTGGATGACTTCCGGTTTCAACCTGATATATACAAATTGTTGTGGGAAAAGTAACTTATATAATTAAATAAAGAAAAGAAGTAGAAAAATCGAAAGTAACCCATATGACCCCACGTGGAAATAACAATGCTCTTTTTTGCTTCTAATTTCCTAATGTCTGTCGCAACATAACAATAATAATAATAATAATAATAATAAAAATAACAAGAAAGTATTTTGAGTCTAGTTCAATTATATATACAGCTCATTTTCTCAGTTTCCTCTTCCGTCCACGAATTCTTAGTTTTCTTTTCCTAATATAATATAGAACCCTTCTCCTGTCTCCGCATCATTACCTGACAACTTTAAGTTAATTATATATAACAACAACAACAACCCAATATATTCCCACAAGGTGGGGTCCGTGGAGGGTAATATGTAGACAGGCCTTACCTCTACCCGAGAGGGCAGAGAGGCGTGTTCTTTACAAGAATATGGTTTAAATCAAATTGGCGTTTTTGCTTCTTTAAAGTCCAAATCATACATCGCAAAAAATTGTCTAAACATAAGAAGCGTAAATACCATCAATAAGCAGATATGCATGCAATGATATTAAAACAATAACTACCAGAAATGACTACCGGAAGAGAACACAAACTAATCCTCTATGGGCGTCCCCACCACACTCACCCACCCCGAGAATGAGCTAGAAACCCTTATCCCACAACCCTGATACTAGACCTCCAGACTTTCCAATCATTTGTCATGTCCTCGGAAATCCGCATCCGAGGACATGACCCTTGATAGGAAAACACAATTAGGTAGCTAATCTTAATATTTACATCTTAAAATCTTTCCGGATTTATACGAATATAAAGTAATTTTGCTTTTTTCTTTAGACATCCAGTATGGAAGACAAAGTGAACTGCAAATAGGTCTTAAATTCATGTGATGAAGGCAGGGTCAAGAAAACTATAAGTAGATAGACTTCTAGGCATGTAAGCTTCCGAAGAAGGGATCGTTATGACATTTTAGACAAATCTTGAACTTCAGCAAAATTTCCTCCTACAGGGTAAAAAAAAATAAAAATAAAATTAAAATTAAAATTTAATATTGAACAAAAACTTCAGCAAAGGTGATGAAGTTTTTTAATTTATTTTTAAAAACTTCAGCAAATGAGGTGAAATTTCCTCCTACATTGGGTAAAAACAAATTAAAATTTAATATATAACAAAAACTTCAGCATGGATACTAAAGTTTTTTAATTTATTTTTAAAAACTTCAGCAAATGAGATGAAGTTTTTCTCCTATACTGGGTAAAAAAAAAAATTAAATAAAATTTAATATTGAATAAAAACTTTAGTAAGGATGTTGAAGCTTTTTAGTTCATTTTTAATAACTTCCGCAAAAGAGCTGAAGTTTTTCTCGTACACTGGGTAAAAAAATAAAAATAAAATTAAAATTTAATATTGAACAAAAACTTCAGCAAGGATGCTGAAGTTTTCTAGTTCATTTTTAAAAGCTTCAGCAAATGAGCAGAAGTTTGCCTCATGCGTTATGTATTTTATTATTATTTTTTGAAAAAACTTCATACCAAAAAATGCTTTTATTTTCAGGAATATGTAAAATATTTTTCATATAATTCTTTGTATGCTGAAGTTTTTTTAGTTCATCTGCTAAAAATGCATAATATTTTGTCCTGCAATATATAATTTTCGGATAAGTTTTTGTTAATTCCTTTATTTCTAAGTTTAAAAAGAATTTTTAGCTCATGCTTGAAAACTCAGCAAAGGGAGCTGAAGTTTTCATCCTGCACTATGTATTTTATTATGATTTTTTTAAAAAACTTCATACAAAAAATGCTTAATTTTCGGATTAATTTTGGTTAATTCCTGGTGAAGTTATTTAGTTCATTTCCTCTGTTATTTTTTGAGTTTGAAGAGAATTAATATTAAAAAATGCACAAAAAACTTAAAAGAAAAAGAGAATATTTCATTAAAAAATAAAAAGATAAATTAAAATTACATATAAAGGAAATAACGTCATCGTCGTCATCAGTGGACAACAGACGAGCGTCTTTATCACCAAGATTATCAAATTTTGCCAGCATCTCAAACGTATCAACCTTGTTATCGATTTCATCCAGCTCCCTATCGTACTTCTCTATTACCTCATCCAGCTTCAACTCAAACACTTCAATGATGTCTTGCTTAATTTCATCAATTATTTGCCTGATGACAGCATCTATTTTTCTTCTTTTTATATTTTATCTGCTAAAATTTATGTGTTTGAGTGAATAAACTCACAAGGTATAGCGTAATTATATAGGCGAAAACAAGGTGTATGAAAAGGCAAAGAGGAATTTTAAATATTGTCTAATAAAAAACGTGCATGAATGTGACAGGGATATAATTATTACACTACTACATACCCCCAACGCAATATAATTATTTTTTAATTGTGTTTGTTATGTTTACTCCTGTATACTATACAATTAATGTTGAAACATGGTCAAGTTTGTCGAATTCATTTGCTAACACATTAGCCCAATGTGCTGAAGTTATTTAGTTCATTTCTAAAATTTCAGCACTTAATGAGCTGAAGTTTTTTTCCCCGGATTCATGAATCCTGTCATACAACTTTTTCAAATAAACTTCAGCTGATATGCTGAAGTTATTTAGTTTATTTTTAAATTCTCCAGACTTAATAAGGTGAAGTTTTCTATGCAGGATTCATTAATTATGTCATACATATTTTTTCAAAAAACATCAACAGAAAATGCTTAAGTGAATTAGTTCATTTGTAAAAACTTCAGCACAAACAACCTAAAATTCTTCTATTCACTTTCCTAATACTTGCCACTAAACATGAATCTGCAGGATGGGTTCGATTTGCGTTGTTATAACTTTCAATAGGAGGTGGACTCCTGATTTCAAATACTTGGATCATGATACAAAACTTGTTCTACTTAATAAGCATATATCATTCAATACTTTTTTGAAGAAAATTAGTGAAGTTGCAAATATTGATTCAAACAGATATTCACTAAGAATATGGTTTGATATCAAACCAAATACAAGCAAAGGAATGTTTGTAACTTCAGATGAAGAACTCAGTACATGTATACATTTGCTTACAACTGATTCAACTTACAAGAATTACCATTTCGTTATAAAAAAAATACAACCTTCCGAATCTGCAGTAGTCAAATAATCTCTTGCATATGTGATTGATTCAGAATCTTTTGTTGATTATCAATATGAAGTAGGACAATCAATAATAGAAGTAGACGACGAGCAACAACCTTCTAACATTACAACTGCTTCAGAATATATAATGCTGCAACAATTACCTGCTCCTTCAATAAATTCATATCAGTTTGTCGATGACCAAGAAGAAGAAGGACATGTAATAATGCAAATTGTGTTTGACAACCAAAACACAATCCAATAATTTTTTTTGTTACCTTCTTCAATGATAAACAACAACAAAGATGAAGTAAACATGGAGCTTATACCGATAACATCCAATAAAAATGAAGAAATTGCTGAAACTTCTAGTGATTCTCAGAAATCAAGGAAAAGAGTGAGGAGAAAGCTGAAAGAATCTTCACCATATAAAATACTTAGGCATGATGCGTTTCCTGAGTAAGTAAGAGTTGGATCAATTTTTTAGAACAAACAAAACATGACTAAATTTTTCTGCAGCTTGGAGACAAAACAGAAAATTGAATTCATGGCTGTTAGATCATGTTCAAAGTGATACGAGCTGAAATGCATTGTGAACAAATGAGGTTGGAATGTGCGTGCTACCAGAATAAAAAATTCCACACTTTCAGGGTGATAAAATATCATAACAACCATGAATGCTCGGTTGATGCAAGAAAATCAGATCAGAAGCATGCAACATCAAATTTTATAATTGAATAAATTATAGAACATGTTCAAGACAAAAGATAGAGGTTACACCAGCCTTTGTAGTAAACGAAATGAAAAAGAAATTTGGGATTGACATTGGTTATCATAAAGCCGCTATTCAAAAAGTTGTTGCTTGCATAAGGGGAACACCTAAAGAGAACTATCACATTCTTCCTTTATACCTGCACATGATGGTGCGCAAAAATCCAAGAATGTACACAAACATAAAAAGAGATAGGAAAAAATAGGTAAGCAAAATAATACTAACCATCAGCCTGAAGTTTCAAATATTCCTATTTGAAAAACTTCACACCTTATGATTTATTTTGTTGTGTTTCACTGTATAGATTTGCTTACATGTTCTTTGCTCCTACGACATCAATAGCTGGTTGGTCCTACTCTAGACCCATTATTGCAGTAGATGCAACATTTTTAAAGTTAAAATATCGTGGTGTTCTATTTGTTGTTGTATCAAATGATGCAAATAACTAAATCTTTCCTCTATATTTTGGTGTAGCAGATTCAGAAAATAATGAGGCATACATTTGGTTCTTCAGGGAAATGAGAAAAGCAATTCAAGTACCTCGTGAACTATTTTTCTTGTTAGATATAAACAAATCGATCGCAAATGGGATTAGAAAAGTTTTTCCTGAAGCTTACTATGGTATCTGCCTCTATCAATTTGAGAAAAATTTAAAGCAAAGACATGCAAAAGCCATAGTAATAAATCCTTTTTAAAGTGCTGCAAGGTCGTACAAACGTGAAGATTTTAAGCAGTTACAAAAATGTTGAGTAAAAAACATATAATTACATAATGGAAGAGCCTCTAGAGAGATGGGCTCGATCGTGGTTCCCACGACGATGTTATGATATGCTAACAACAAACATGGTAGAATCAATGAATTCCATTTTACTAAAAGGGAGAGAAATGCCTATTTGAAGAATGTTAGATTTCATCCAAGAAAAGTTAGAAGAGTGGTTTTACGAACGGAGAAAAATGGCAAATAAAACTTTTCATAGAGTATCAATATGGGCAGAAAAAGAGATGACTAAGAAGATGGACTTGACTTGCAAAATGTTTGTGAGTATATTTATTAACTTAAGGTTTTTGTATCTGTTGTAGTGATTTACTACTTACATTTAAAAAACTTCATACTTTTTCTTTTTGAAGCAACAATACACTAATATAGTTTATCTTAATTTTTTATTTATTGTTAGGTGTTCAACCTTGATTCAATATTGTTTAGAATAAATAGTGAAGAAATCGAATTTACTGTGGACTTAAAAAAGAGAACTTGTGATTGCCTGAAATTTCAACTTGATGAATTGCCTAGTCCACATGCAATTGCTACTATTAATAACAGATATTTGCATAAATTTGATTACTGCTCAAATTGGTATTCAAAGGAAACATGGTTAAAAATGTATGAAGGACATGTGATTATCGTAGGAGATAAAAAATCATGGAATATACCAACAAATGTACAATATGAGATCACAAAACCTCCTGATGTATAGATTTTACAAGGAAAAAAAAAAAGAGGCATATTCCTGCGACTAAATCAGTACCATTGAAGTCTACCAAATGCAGTCGATGTAAACAAATTGGTTATAACAGAACAACTTGCTTGTCTTCTCTAGCACCTCATCCATATTCCAAGAAACACACCAAAAAATACTCTCTCTCAATAATCCTTTGTTTGAATTTAGACTTTCATCATTGACATATTTTAAATGTGATTTTTTTTCATAGGAATAAAAAAAGAAGCTCTTGGACTATTTTATATACTGCTAAATTACAAATCTGTCACGACCCGGATTTTTTCCCAACATCGGGATCGTGATGGCGCCTACTCGTGGTAGCTAGGCAAGCCACTTTATTCACACTATCCTATTTTTAGCAATATTTCATACTCAATTTTATTAACAAGAACCATAACATTAATTGAATAAAACGCAGAAGACTTTATAAAAATAGAGATAAGCAGTTTCAAGGTAAAACAATACTGAAATCATCTACCCAAGACGTGGAGTCACCAACTCACGAAATACTACTGAATACTACACATAAAGGTCTGAAAGAAAATAACATAATCTGTTTGTCTCGGAACAAAGAGACTACAGCTAATAGCATAAGTAAAAAGAAGAGACGTCGGGCCTGCGGACGCCTGCAAGCTACCTCAGGTCTCAAATATGATCAACTCCCACGCAAAAGATCTACTGCTGCTGCTCCTGATCGAAACCCGGACCTGTGCAAAAACGCACAGAAGTGCAGTATCAGCACAATCCGACCCCATGTGCTGGTAAGTGCCTGGCCTATCCCGGCGAAGTAGTGACAAGCCTAGGACCAGACACCCACATAAACCTGTGCAGTTCTATATATACATGTGAACACTACAAGATAACAAGAAATAATCAAGTAACAACTCAACAAGGAATATCACAGAGGAACTCAACAGTTAACAACAATTATTAAATCAACAAGGAAACCAAAGTACAATGGAAAATAGGAAATATCAAGTCAATGAAATAGCAAATAGTTGCATGGCATCACCCTTCGTGCTTTTACTCTCATCCTCACCAAATAAGCAAATAAAGTGCACGGCATCACCTTTCGTGCTTTTACTCTCATCCTCACATCCATAGCACGGCATGATCCTTCGTGCATGGTTCAATATCAAGGCACGACATGATCCTTCATGCATAATCAATAACATGGCACGGCATTAACCTTCGTGCATAACCAATAACAAGGCACATCATTAACCTTCGTGCATAATCAATAAATCAAGGCACGACATCACCCTTCGTGCATTATCACTCTTCCTCACCCAAATAACAATCACAGTTAAGGGCAGAGAATGAAAATAATAAATCATGAACCGTCCCGGCAAGGGACACAATAATCATCATCATAACAAAGTCCCGGCAAGGGCAATCAATATCTCACTTCACAACAAGTCCCGGCGAGGGAGAACAATAACAATTCCACAACCCGGCAAGGGTTCAACAATTTATCTTTAAAATGTCTCACAACAAGTATTAACGACGACTCACGGTCATGCAAGACGCCAGTGTATGGATGCTCATCACCACAGCCCATACACCGCACTCGATCACATAGCACATAGCACATAATCCTATTCCCTCAAGCTAGGATAGAACAAACACTTACCTCTAGCCTTGAAGTCCAACTTATGCTTCAATTATAGATTTTCCCCAAATTTCCGCTTTCAACTAGCTCGAATCTAATCACAATTGATCCCATTATATTAATAAATACTAATTAACTTGGTTTGAATGCTTAAAAATGATTTTCTCAAAGTTTACCCCAAAATTTCCCAAAACGGCCCTGGCCCATGTGGTCGGAACTCGGGGTTCGGACCAAACTCCGGTTACCCATTCCCCCACGAGTTCAAATATATGATTTGTTTCAAAATCGGACCTCAATTCGATGTCCAATTGCCCAATTCATGAAAACCCTAGGTTCTACCCAAAAACATGAATTTCTACCATGAAAACCTTTGATTTCTATTGAAAAACATGTTTAATGTTGTTAGGAATTGAAAGAATTAAGTAAAAAGTGACTTACAATTGCTTTGGAGTGAAATTTCTCTTGAGAGGTCGTGTGTGGTGTGTGGGTTTTTGAAAGAATGAAGAATGAGCTTTAAAATTCATTTAAGTATAAAATTGCACAGCTGCGGATATCGCAAATGCGAACTATTGTTCGCATTTGCGAACATAGCAGGCTTGGGGACTGTCGCATTTGCGATATTAAGTTTGCATTTGCGAACTAAGCTCAACTACTGGGGCCTTAGCATTTGCGACATTTTAGTCGCATTTGCGAAGTTGGACCATTTACTGAAGGCCTCGCATTTGTGAGGTATGGTTCGCATTTGCGAACCCCTTCACTCCCCTGCCATCTTCGCATTTGCGAAGATTGGTTCACATTTGCGAACCAAGGCCAGCCTGGGACTTCTCGCAATTGCGAGAAATTCTTCGCATTTGCGAAGACAACAGCTGGGTGAAAAAAAAACCAGCTGTGTTAAAATTCAGAAATTGAACCAACGGCCTATCAAATCTTTACCCGAGCCCCCCGGGCTCCAAACCAAACATGTACACAACATCAAAAACACATTACAAACTTGTTCGTGCGATCACATCGCCAATATAACATCGTTTTCATCAAATCAAGCCTCAAGTTCATGATTTTCATATTTTTGGTTTTCAAAACTTTCAAACTTGGAACTCAACAACAACAACAACAACAACAACAACCAAGTATAATCCCACAAGTGGTGTGGGGAGGGTAATATGTACGCAGGCCTTACCCCTACCCGGGGGGCAGAGAGGCTGTTTCCAGGAGACCCCCGGCTCAAGACATCAACAAAAGACGATAAATTAGTACTATCAATAGACTCATACTAAAATAACATAAAACAACAACATAACACAAAATAATAAAGTAGCAGCAGTATAAGAAATATAAGAAATACGAAATAGATGAAATGTATACTAATATCCAATAAATAACTCCATGTACTGATCCGTAACCTCCTACGATTACCTCCTAACTAGCTAATATTACTCTAGTGCGCTGTGGAATTATCCACAACTTCCCCCTAACCTACAACTTTAATGTTCGAGTTCCACAATCCCATATCAAGGGCCATGTCCTTAGTAATCCTAAGACGCGCTAAGTCCTGCCTTATCACCTCTCCCCAATACTTCTTAGGTCTTCCTCTACCTCTTATCATGCCCACCACAGCCCGTCGCTCACACCTTCTCACCGGTGCATCAGTGCTCCTCCTCCGAATGTGCCCGAACCATCTGAGTCTTGTTTCTCGCATCTTGTCCTCTATGGGGGCCACACCCACCTTCTCTCTAATACATTCATTTCTAATCTTATCCATCCTTGTATGCCCGCACATCCACCTCAACATCCTCATCTCTGCTACTTTCATCTTCTGGGTGTGTGAGTTCTTAACCGACCAACACTCGGTCCTATATAGCATTCCAGGCCTAACCACTGCTTTATAAAACTTACGTTTTAGTAAAGGTGGAACTTTCTTGTCACACAGGACTCCCGTCGCTAACCTCCACTTCATCCAACCCACCCCTATACGATGTGTGACATCCTCGTCGATCTCCCCGATCCCCTTAATAACTGACCCTAGGTACTTGAAACTACTCTTCTTAGGGATGATTTGAGAGTCAAGTCTCACTTCCACTCCCGTTTCCGCCGGCCCCGCCCCAAACTTGCACTCGAGGTATTCCGTCTTTGTCCTGCTCAACCTGAATCCTTTAGACTCAAGGGCATTCCTCCAAACCTCTAGCCTTTCGTTTACCCCGCGTCGTGTTTCGTCAATTAGGACTATATCATCCGCAAATAGCATGCACCATGGAACCTCCCCTTGAATATGATGTGTTATGGCATACCATCACCAGGGCAAAGCTCCAAAACATATCAAACGACATCCAAATGTCACCAAACATTGCAGAAAGCACATATATAATATTTAAGACTTGTATCGGGCGTCAGAACCAAAATATGAGCCCCATACCAAGGTCATTTAATTCTTTTTCCTTTAATAATTACAGGAAAAACAATTTCACAGAAAAATCCATAACTTAGGCTCTAGGCCTTAGAATTCCACTTCGGACACATGTCCGAGTCCCATATTTTCCTACGGACCTTTCGGGACCGTCCGATCTCGGGTCCGGGTCCGTTTACCAAAAATATTGACCGAAGTCAACCATATCAATATTAATATCATTTTTCTTCAAATTTCTCATAGAATTCATATATTCTATCACAAAATCTTTCCGGCTACTTGCCCGGTTCATGCACGTAAATCAAGGCAACATATAATGAGGTTTTCAAGGCCTCAGAAGTGTAAAACAAATGAGGAAAGCAGGTGATGACCCTTTGGGTCGTCACATCCTCCACCTCTAAAAAAACCGTTCGTCCTCGAACGGACAAGAGAAGGAAGTACCTGAGTCGGGGAACAAATGTGGGTAGCGGCTTCGCATATCGGACTCGGACTCCCAGGTCGATGCCTCAGGAGGCTGACCTCTCCACTGAACACGCACAGAAGGATAACTCTTCGACCTCAACTGTCGAACCTGCCAGTCTAGAATGGCCACCGGCTCCTCCTCGTAGGATAGATCATTGTCCAATTGGACAATGCCGAAGTCTAACACATGTGTGGGATCGCCGTGGTATCTCCGAAGCACAAATACATAAAAAGCTGGATGCACGGCTGATAAGCTAGGCGGCAAAGCTAGCCTGTAAGCCACCCCTCCCACGCGGTCTAGAATCTCAAATGGACCAATATATCTAGGGCTGAGCTTGCCCTTCTTCCCGAACCTCATCACGCCCTTCATCGGTGACACTCGGAGCAATACTCGCTCACCAACCATGAAATCTACATCTCGAACCTTACGATCCGCATAAGTCTTCTGTCTGGACTGAGCTGAACACAATCTCTCTTGGATAGTCTTGACCTTATCCAAGGCCTCCTGAACTAAGTCTGTACCCAACAACCGAGCCTCTCCCGGCTCAAACCGTCCAACTGGAGATCGACATCGCCTACCATACAATGCCTCATACGGGGCCATCTAGATGCTGGACTGGCAGCTGTTATTGTAGGTGAACTCTGCTAATGGCAGAAACTGGTCCCACGAGCCTCCGAAGTCAATGACACAGGCCCGAAGCATGTCCTCTAGAATCTAAATAGTCCTCTCGGACTGACCATCTGTCTGAGGATGAAAAGCCGTACTCAGCTGAACCTGGGTGCCTAACTCCTACTGGACCGCTCTCCTGAATCGCGAGGTAAACTGTGTACCCCGATCACAGATAATAGATATCGGCACCCCATGAAGTCGAACAATCTCCCTAATGTAAATCTCCGCTAATCTCTCCGATGAGTAGGAGACAGATACTGGAATGAAGTGTGCTGACTTGGTCAGCCTATCAACAATGACCCAAATATCATCAAATTTCCTCCGAGTCAAAGGAAGTCCAGTAATGAAGTCCATAGTGATCCTCTCTCATTTCCATTCAGGAATTTCAATTATCTGGAATACACCACCAGGCATCTGGTGCTCATATTTCACCTGCCGATAATTTAGACACCGAGCGACATACACAACAATATCTTTCTTTATCCTGTGCCACCAATAGTGTTGTCGTAAGTCCTGGTACATCTTCGCGGCGCCCGGGTGAATAGAATACCGCGAACTGTGGGCCTCCGCTAAGATCAACTCTCGAATCCCTTCAACATTGGGCACACAAACTCGACCCCGCAATCTCAATACCCCATCATCATCTAGATTTACCTTCGTGGCACCTCCCCGCTGTACTTGTATCTCTCAAGTCACGCAAATGAGGATCATCAAATTGCCTCTCACGGATCCGCTCTAATAGAGATGAACGAGGGACCGTGCAGGCTAACACCCTGCTGGGCTTAGAAATGTCTAATCTCACGAACCGGTTGGCTAAGGCCTGGACATCTAGAGCAAATGGTCTCTAACTGACCCGAATGAATGCAAGACTACCCATGCTGGCAGACTTTCTACTCAATGCATCGGCCACCACATTGTCCTTACCTGGGTGATATAGGATAGTAACATCATAGTCTTTCAGCAACTCTAACCATCTCCGCCGTCGTAGATTCAACTCTTTTTGCTTGAACAAGTACTGAAGGCTTTTGTGATCAGTGTACACCTCACACGTCACACCATATAGATAATGCCTCTAGATTCTTTAAGGCATGAACCACTACTACTAACTCAAGATCATGAAATGCATAATTCTTCTCATGTATTTTCAATTGCCTCGAAGCATAAGCAATAACCTTACCATCCCGCATCAATACCGTTCCAAGCCCTGTACGGGATGCATCACAGTAAACTGTATAAGGCCCTGCACCCATCGGTAGTATCAGCACTGGTGCGGTAGTCAAGGCTGTTTTGAGCTTCTGAAAGCTCGCCTCACACTCCTCTGACCACTGGAACTGGTCACCCTTCTGGGTCAACCTGGTCATCGGGGATGCAATGAAGAAAACCCCTCTACGAATCGACGGTAGTAACCTGCTAATCCCAAGAAACTCCGGATCCCAGTCACTAAAGTTGGTCGAGGCCAATTTTGGACTGCCTCAATCTTCTTTGGTTCCACCTGAATACCTTCCACTGATACGATGTGGCCCAGAAATGCCACTGAACTCAACCAGAACTCACATTTCGAAAATTTGGCATATAGTCGATTATCCTTCAGAGTCTGAAGAACCACTCTGAGGTGCTGCTCGTGCTCTTCCTGGTTGTGGGAGTATACCAGGATGTCATCTATAAAGACTATCACGAACAGATCTAAGTAAGGCCTGAATACCTGATTTATCAACTCCATGAATGCTGCTGGGGCATTGGTGAACCCGAAGGACATGACCAAGAACTCGTAATGCCCATATCTAGTGCGAAAGGCTATCTTAGGAATGTCAGCCGCCCTGATCTTCAGCTGATGGTAGCCTGACCTCAAGTCTATCTTTGAGAACACCCTCGCTCCCTGGAGCTGGTCAAACAAATCATCAATCCTCGGCAGTGGATACTTATTCTTTATTGTCACTTTGTTCAATTACTGGTAATCAATACACATCCGCATCGAGCCATCTTTCTTCTTCACAAACAACAAAGGTGCTCCCCGGGGGGAAACACTGGGCCTAATAAAGCCCTTCTCAAGAAGGTCTTGCAACTGATCTTTTAACTCTTTTAACTCCGGCGGGACCATACGATAGGGTGGAATAGAGATGGGCTGAGTGCCCGGTGCCAGATCAATGCAGAAATCAATATCCCTCTCGGGTGGCATGCTCGGAAGGTTTGAAAGGAAAACCTCAGGAAACTCCCGTACAATAGAGACTGACTCAATAGAAGGAACCTATGCGCTGGAATCACGTACATAAGCCAGATAAGCTAGACACCCCTTCTCGACCATGCATCGAGCCTTAACATAGGAAATAACAGTGCGAACAGAGTGGCTTGAGGTACCCTTCCACTCTAGTCGGGGGATTCTGGCAAGGCCAATGTCACAGTCGTGGCATGACAATCTAGAATAGAATGGTATGGGGACAACCAGTCCATCCCCAATATGACATCAAAATCCACCATGTCTAATAGCAACAGATCAACATGGGTCTCAAGACCCCCAAAGATAACTACGCACGAACGATGCACCCGGTCGACTACAATGGAGTCGCCCACTGGTGTAGACACATAGACTGGAATATCCAGAGCACATCTAGATACGGCCAAGTACGATGCAAAGTAGGAAGACACATATGAATATGTAGACCCAGGGTCAAATAATACTAAAGCACCTCTGCCACAAACAAGAATGATACATGTAATCACGGCATCTGATGCCTCTACCTCTGGCATGGCTGGTAAAGCATAAAATTGAGGATCAGCACCTCCCCTCTGAGCTACATCCCTAGGACGGTCATCAACTGGATGACCTCTACCTCTGGTTGGATGGTCTCCACCTCTACGGTATCGACCTCCACCTCTATGATCTCTACCCCCACCTCTGGCTGGCTGGGTAGGCTGAGGGTCAGTTGGGGCCTGAATCATGGGATGAGGGCCCCACTGCTGAGTGTTGCCCGTCGCTCGAGGTCAGAACCTGACAAGATGACCTGGGTCACCACAACCGTAGCAACTCTTAGGCTGATGGGGCCGCTGGCCCTGACGACCTGAATGGCCTCCACGAACACTCTGAAGAGGTTGAGCACTGATGGGAGGCTGATCTGAATACTGCTCACGAAACCCACAATCACCCGGTCCACCCTGTGAAGCCTAGAGGGCTAACTTAAAGGGTCTGGAAGACTGGCCCCTATTAAAAGATTCCCTGCCTCCAGAAGAAGAACCACTAAATTTGCCGGAATGATGAGGCCTCTTGCCTGAAGGATAACCACCACCCCGAGCAAGAGCCATCTCAACTCTACGAGCTGCATTAGCTGCCTCCTGAAAAGATATATCACTCCCAACTCCCATAGCCATCTGAAGTCTAATCGGCTGATTAAGCCCATCTATAAACCTGCGGACCCTCTCCCGCTCTGTGGGGAGTATCACCACCGCATGACGTGCCAGATCAACAAATCTCGTCTCATACTCAGTGACAGTCATAGTACCCTGCTGGAGGCGCTCAAACTGCCTCCGAAGTGCATCCCGTTATGTAACAGGGAGAAACCTCTCCAGAAATAACTCTGCAAACTAATCCCATGATAAAGCCGGGGACCATGTTGGTCGAGTCAAACAATAATCCCTCCACCAAGCCTTGGCGGATCCTGAAAGCCTAAATGTACAGAAGTCAACTCCATTGGACTCCACGATCCCCATAGTCTTGAGAATCTCATGGCAACCGAATAAGAAATCCCGAGGATCCTCCGATGTGGCACCGCTGAAGGTAGTGGTTAACATCTTGGAGAACCGATCAAGTCTCCAAAAAGAATCAGAAGTCATGGCGGCTCCATCTCCGGCCTGAGTTGTGGTACCTGACTGAGTGGCCACAGCTGGCTGAACCACTGGTGCCTGAGGCTGAGGAGCTACTGGCTCCGGAGTACGAGCAATAGGAGTCTGGGCCCCTCCTCCAGCCTGAGAAGTGGCTGGTGCAACTGGTAATAAACCTGCTCTGGCAACGCTGTCCATAAAACCCGCTATCTTGACCAAAGCCTCCCGAAGATCCGGGGTAAATAAGGCCTCCCCTAGGACCTAAGCTGGGCCCACAGGAGCTGCTGGGACTGGAACCTCCTCGCCAGTCTCAATATGAGGCTCCACCTCCGGAATAGCTGCCGGGGGCTGAGCTCTTCCCCTACCACGACCTCCGATACGGCCTTGGCCCCTGCCCCTCACAGGAGCTGCCTGGGGCTCGGGCTGCTGGTCGGCGGATGAAGAAGCGCGTGTCCTCACCATCTGCGAAAGGACCGAATAGAAATTCAATGAGTAATTGAGGAACAAGTCGCACGACAAGAAAGAATAAATGAGAAACTCTTTCCTAACTCAATAGACTCTGGAGGATAAGTACAGACGTCTCCGTACCTACCTCTCAAACTCTACTAAGCTTATTCGTGATTGGTGAGACCTATGTAACCTGGCTCTGATACCAACTTGTCACGACCTGGATTTTTCCCCAACATCGGGATCGTGATGGCGCCTACTCATGGTAGCTAGGCAAGCCACTTTATTCACACTATCCTGTTTTTAGCAATATTTCATACTCAATTTTATTAACAAGAACTATAACATTAATTGAATAAAATGCGGAAGACTTTATGAAAATAGAGATAAGTAGTTTCAAGGTAAAACAATACTGAAATCCTCTACCCAAGACGTGGAGTCACCAACTCACGAACTACTACTGAATACTACACATAAAGATTTGAAAGAAAATAACATAATCTGTTTGTCTCGGAACAAAGAGACTACAGCTAATAGCATAAGTAAAAAGAAGAGACGCCGGGCCTGCGGACGCCTGCAAGCTACCTCGCTCTCGATATGCTCAACTCCCACGCAAATATCTAATGTTGCTGCTCCTGATCGAAACCTGGACCTGTGCAAAAACGTACAGAAGTGCAGTATATCAGCACAACCGACCCCATGTGCTGGTAAGTGCCTGGCCTATCCCGACGAAGTAGTGACAAGCCTAGGACCAGACACCCACATAAACCTGTGCAGTTCTATATATACATGTGTACACTACAAGATAACAAGAAATAATCAAGTAACAACTCAACAAGGAATATCACAGAGGAACTCAACAGTTAACAACAGTTATTAAATCAACAAGGAAACCAAAGTACAATGGAAAACAGGAAATATCAAGTCAATGAAATAGCAAATAGTTGCATGACATCACCCTTCGTGCTTTTACTCTCATCCTCACCAAATAAGCAAATAAAGTACACAGCATTACCCTTCGTGTTTTTACTCTCATCCTCACATCCATGGCATGGCATGATCCTTCGTGCATGGTTCAATATCAAGGCACGACATGATCCTTCATGCATAATCAATAACATGGCACGGCATTAACCTTCGTGCATAATCAATAACAAGGCACGACATTAACCTTCGCGCATAATCAATAAATCAAGGCACAACATCACCCTTTGTGCATTATCACTCTTCCTCACCCAAATAACAATCACAGTTAAGGGCAGAGAATGAAAACAATAAATCATGAACAGTCCCGGCAAGGGACACAATAATCATCATAACAAAGTCCCGGCAAGGGCAATCAATATCTCACTACACAACAAGTCCCGGCAAGGGAGAACAATAACAATTCCACAACCTGGCAAGGGTTCAACAATTTATCTTTAAAATGTCTCACAACAAGTATTAACGATGACTCACGGTCATGCAAGACGCCAGTGTATGGATGCTCGTCATCACAGCCCATACACCGCACTCGATCATATAGCACATAGCACATAATTATATTCCCTCAACCTAGGATAAAACAAACACTTACCTCTAGCCTTGAAGTCCAAATTATGCTTCAATTATAGCTTTTTCCCCGAATTTTTGCTTTCAACTAGCTCGAATCTAATCACAATTGATCCCATTATATTAATAAATACTAAGTAACTTGGTTTGAATGCTTAAAAATAGTTTTCTCAAAGTTTACGCCAAAATTTCCCAAAACGCCCCTGGCCCACGTGGTCAGAACTCGGGATTCGGACCAAAATCCGGTTACCCATTCCCCCACGAGTTCAAATATATGATTTGTTTCAAAATCGGACCTCAATTCGAGGTCCAATTGCACAATTCATGAAAACCCTAGGTTCTACCCAAAAACATGAATTTCTACTATGAAAACCTTTGATTTCTATTGAAAAACATGTTTAATGTTGTTAGAAATTGGAAGAATTAAGTAAAAAGTGACTTACAATTGCTTTGGAGTGAAATTGCTCTTGAGAGGTCGTGTGTGGTGTGTGGGTTTTTGAAAGAATAAAGAATGAGCTTTAAAATTCGTTTAAGTATAAAATTGCACAGCTGCGGATATCGCAAATGCGAAATATTGTTCGCATTTGCGAACATAGCAGGCTTGGGGACTGTCAGCATCGCATTTGCGATACTAAGTTCGCATTTGCGAACTAAGCAGAACTACTGGGGCCTTCGCATTTGCGATATTTTAGTCGCATTTGCGAAGCTGGACCATTTATTAAAGGCCTCGCATTTGCGAGGTATGGTTCGGATTTGCGAACGCCTTCACTCCCCTGCCATCTTCGCATTTGCGAACCAAGGACAGCCTGGGACTTCTCGCAATTGCGAGAAAATCTTCGCATTTGCGAAGACAACAGCTGGGTGAAAAAAAAACAGCTGTGTTAAAAATTCAGAATTTAATCCAACGGCCTATCAAATCTTTACCCGAGCTCCCGGGCTCCAAACCAAACATGTACACAACATCAAAAGCACATTACAAACTTGTTTGTGCGATCACATCACCAATATAACATCGTTTTCATCAAATCAAGCCTCAAGTTCATGATTTTCATACTTTTGGTTTTCAAAACTTTCAAACTTGGAACTCAAGGTCCAAAACATAACAAACGACATCCAAATGTCACCAAACTTTGCAGAAAGCACATATATAATATTTAAGACTTGTACCGGGCGTCGGAACCAAAATACGAGCCCGATACCAAGGTCATTTAATTCTTTTTCCTTTAATAATTACAACAAAAATAATTTCACAGAAAAATCCATAACTTAGGCTCTAGGCCTCAGAATTCGACTCCGGACGCATGTCCGAGTCCCATATTTTTCTATGGACCTTCCGGGACCGTTCGATCTCGGGTCCGGGTCCGTTTACCAAAAATGTTGACCAAAGTCAACCATATCAATATTAATATCATTTTTCTTCAAATTTCTCATAGAATTCATATATGCTATCACAAAATCTTTCCGGCTACATGCCCGGATCATGCACGTAAATTGAGGCAACATAGAATGAGGTTTTCAAGGCCTCAGAAGAGTAGAACAAATGAGGAAAGCAGGTGATGATCCTTTGGGTCATCACAAAATCATTCCTTTTCGTTGCGCATGCTTACAGATTTGGTTGTATTTTTAAAAGTACGCAATGACTTAAGCGAGAAAAAACTTCAGGTTACACTATGTGAAATACATATCCTTAGCAAACACACACACACACACACATACGCGTACAACACACAAAAGAAATGCATGTACAAACAAAAACTTCAGCATCTCTAGGCTAAAGTTATAGAAAATGAACTTAATAAGTTCAGCAGACACTAATGAATAAGCTGAAGTAAACAAAAAAGCACAACATAAAAACATAAAAAAATAATTTCAAAAACTAAACATAAAAACCAACTAATTGTATTAACTCAAAGCTGACTAGAAGTAAAAAAAACAAATACCAACAATAACAAGGATAATGCAACAGAAAGCTAAGAACAAAGAGGATGAGAATTACATTGATACAAAAAGAGATGAGGACAACACAAAAAGTACAAATAAAAACTTCAGCGTCTCTGGGCTGAAGTTATACAAAATGAACCTAATAACTTAAACATATTCTCTAATGAATATGCTAAGTAAATAAAAAATACAATATTAAAATACAGAAAAAGGATTATGAACACTATGCATCATCACCATAATCATCATCATCATCACAGTACTCCTCAATTTCTCTAAATATCTAATCACCATCGGCATGAGGGATAACTATTGGGTACTCAGGCAAAAGACCACAGAGTCCAACGAGATCATTCTTCAACTTGTTAAATCGTCACGCAACTGGCTTTGTTCAATATTTACTCTATCCATAAGATAAAGAAGAGTCTTCAGGTTATTTTGCAGCTTGGAATAGTCGTCCCCGATGGAAACTTAGAACTATCAAACTACTACACAACCTTGTCAAACGAGGTTGAGTAACCTCCACAACTATGTTCCAAATTAAGCTTGTTTTGGAATGAGTTATTGGCAAAAAATATGGTTTGATTCTCTCCCAATCAGCCTTTATTTGATCCCACAAAAGCATAAGATTAGACATCAATTTATTATTGTACCACTCACACTTCAAAGTCTTCCACTTCTGCATAATTTTATCTATATTAGGCTTCCTACTTCCACTTACACCAAACATTTTTCTTTAACAAAAGCTAAAAGACTAAGGATGAATATACATTTAAAGAAATATGATGAAAATCTATGAATGAGTATAAAATTTTCAAGTGAAGAGGTTGTTCAAATAGACAAAGAATTTACCTAATCAATTTAATACCTATAAATATAAAAGTAACTTTTCAGGTATTTTTACTATTTTACATCCAGAGAAATTGAATTAAATAAGATAAGTAGGTGGTAAAACAAATATGTGGTAAATGCAAAAGGAAATGTAACTTCAACCCTAATAAGACCACAATTTTTATACAGTAAAAAAAATTAAGCCTAAAATATTTTCACATAATCAATGTAAGTGAAAAAGTAACTTTTCAGATCGTTTACTATATGGTCAAATAAATTTAAATGAACGAGGAAGTAGGTGACAAAATACAAAAAGTAGCTAGTAAATGCAAAAAAAAATATCAAGCTAAAAAAATACCAAACACATGCTGAAATTTTGTCATAAGCTTTTTTGAAAATATTAGCCCGATGTACTGAAGTTATTAGAACTAAATAACTTCACCATATCATAATCTGAAGTTTTTCGTCGTGGGTTCAATAGTTTTATCGTAAAGTTTTTTCAAAAACTTCAGCCTAAGGTGCTGTTGATACCTAATTTTTTGCTATACATTTATCTATTCAAAATATACTCAAAGAATAGTATATATAAGCATATATAAGCGTAGCTATGCTTTTGGCATTTTTTTTGCTTTTTCTAAAAGTTTTTAATGAGTTTATTGTCTATTTTTAACATCATAAAACCAATAGTTACTCCCAAAATTATCATTTTTTGATGAGTAATTTAATCGCTTCTCATATTTACACTACAATATAATTAATGTGAGTTTTGTATATTTTTATAAATTTATTTGGTATTTTTAAAGCTAAATTGCATGTAATTGCAATTACAGTCTATTTTATGATTAATAGCATTTTTATAATTATAAAATTATTTTCAGTATTTTTAAACTAACATTTATATAGTATTTGTTTCCTCAGTATTTTTAATTTGCTTTTAAATCATTATTACTATTTTTTTAAATAAAAAAGGGAAAAATTTGGCTATTTAAATCTTAGCCTATTGCTATTCCAATAACAACCCTTCTCTCTTTCAATTTTTGCCCCCAATTTGGCCCAATTCCACCCAGATTAAGCAACCCAATATCCAACCCACGATCCAATTGCTAAACCCGCCCGATTTTCTTTTAAATTTGAGCCATTGATCATTTTGATCAACAACCAATATGCTTCCTTTCCTTTTTTTAATCACCCAACCCCTCTAACCCTAGGTCATTATGTACAAGGGTGCCGCCCTCAAAATCCCTCATCTCCGAAACGCTCTCTAACCTCTCTCTAACCCTAGTCGCCTCCCACCTTATCTTGCCTCATTTCCTTCGGAATCCTTGGCGCCTCCAGCCATGGATGGCCTGTGCTCACCCTCTATTACCCCTGAGCCTAAGCTACTCGAAGTTTGGAGGCTTGACCTCGATGTTCTCTTTTTAGATTCATCTCAGATCCGTAGATCTATGGTTCTCTGGCCACGCTCCTACATATTCAAGCACTGGAAGCCTGATTCCTAACCGTTTCGACTCAAGATCTAATCTTGTTATTCCAAGCCTTTCTCACTTTAGGGTTTCTCTGAAACCCTAAATCATTCGAGGTTCTCTCACCGTTATTTTTTTTAGATCTGTGCTATGTCCATGTTCTTCTTGACGTTTTGAGTGTTTTCCCCAAATTTCCTTTGCAAAAATCATTTGATTTCAAATTAGGGCTTCTGAAAGTCTTTTGATTCTTGCTGTTCTTTTCTTTTAGATGTTTGTCTGTATTATGCTCGCATGTTTTCCTTCTCTATTATACATGTATTGTCCTTCTTTTCTTTTACATGTGTGCTCACATGATTAATCTGTGTTAAATTTTCCTCACTCTTCTACCATGAGTGTTACTACTCAGTTTCTTGAATTTTGCTTTTCTAAACTCTGTTTGTGTTTTGTTAAGCATGTGTCACGACCCAAATCCGGTCGTGATGGCACCCAACGATTAAGCTAGGCCAGCCAGACCAACAATTGTTTATCACAATGAATATCAGTCCCAAATGTACAACTCAAAAGAACATGTGAGTCAAAGAACTCCGATAATAATAAAAATGAACAAAGTACTGAGAAGTGCGGAAGCAACTGAACCTGAGCAATCAGTATTGGAATCTGACCCTGAGTCTGGTCAACTGGTGGGTCAGCATGTGCTAGTACTGCTGCCCTACCTCTACCACGACTACGGCCTATGGGTGCCAATGGTGGTCGTCCGTCACGTCCACTAGCACGTGTTCTCGCCATCTGCGAGAGAGTAGAATATGGAAAAGTTTAGTTTCACGATAGCACAAACCGCACGAAATGAATCCAAGAAAAGTGAGGTTTTTCCTAAAGTTCTGTAGCCTTCCGAGGATAGATACGGACGTCTACGTACTGATCCGCGAAATCATACTAAACCGGCTCATGACGCCTGAGTCCTAGTAACCAGGTTCTGATACCAACTTGTCACGACCCAAATCCGGTCGTGATGGCGCCCAACAATTAAGCTAGGCCAACCGGACCAACAATTGTTTATCACAACGAATATCAGTCCCAAATGGACAACTCAAAAGAACATGTGAGTCAAAGAACTCCGATAATAATAAAAATGAACAAAGTACTGAGAAGTGCGGAAGCAACTGACACTCCCAAAGATCCGGAGTCACAAGTCTAGAGCCTCTAACAAAACCCAACAAAAGTAGAGAATACTGTATGGAAATACTCAAGTCTGAATATAAAATAACAACTGAAAAGAGGAAGAGAAGCTAGGTTCTGCGAACGTCGGCAGCTACCTCAGCAACTCGGTATGACTCTGCGAAAGTTGGAAATGCTCGTCTATCTCTCATGAGTACCTGAATCTGCACACAAAAGGTGCAGAGAGTAGGGGTGAGTACTAAGTACTCACTGAGTAATAAATATATATAAGCAGCTGAAAATAGGAAATCCATAGAATACCACAATATGAAGCTAAACTACAGTCCGATTCTCCTACGAACTAGCATCAACAGTACAATACAACTACCACACAACAATTCAACCGATAAAGATGCAATGCAATGCACATAACCGCTACGGCATGTAGCCCGATCCATTTAACGTCGACGGCGCTCACTGGGGGCGTGTACAGACTCCGGAGGGGCTCCTACAGCCCAAGCGCAATACCGCTGCGGCGTGCGGCCCGATCCTCATATCATATCAACCGTTGCGGCGTGCAGCCCGATCCATTCTCAGTCCACAACAATCATATAAGTCACAAAGCAGCTCAATTTACTTATTTCCAGATTCCAGTTCATAATTTATCAAAATACTTTAACTTTTATTTAATCTTTTGCAAAACAGGTGACTTAGCATTTCAATACTGTGATTTCAAAACCAGGACTGCGATCGGTGATTATGCAAGCATAGCTATCACATGTATACTATCCCCTAGGGATAGTACAGGTCGGCACAAGGCCCCAAATAAGGCTTACAGTCCACAAATATGTCAAACACAGTATTTTTCCATCACTAATAGCATATTATCCATATCCGGGATGGACCAAGTCTTAATCCCAGTAACAATCAATCCCGCACCTGCCACGGGGTGCGAGCCACGCCCTACTAGCGTCACAATGTGCTAAGCCGGGGTTTCGAATCCTCAGGCTACCATATACACAAACTACTCACCTCTAGCCGGTCGTAGACTTGTCTGCAATGCCTTTTCCTTTAGAATTCGCCGCCTCGCATGTAGAATCTATTCAAACCACAATAATTATGTCATTTACGGGTCAAAGAAACATAACCCAATTTAATTTACATGAAAATCGCATAAATACACTAAGTTGGTAAAACCCGACCCCGGACCCGCTGTCCAAAAAATTCAGAAACTTATACCAACGCGATCCTCGTCTCGCCACGAATCCGTGCATCTAAAATTTATCGAAATCGGAGTTCGAATGGCCTTTGAAAACTCAAAAATTCGTTTTTAATACCTAGGCTTATTCTTCACAGTTTCTACCCAATTTCATGAAGATTGATGTTAATTCTACCATAAAATTACGTTTTTGAGTCAAGAATATTACCTCCGATGATTACCCGATGAAATCCCAGTGTTTTCCCGCGAGTTCTTCTCTATAGGGCTCAAAATTTGTGTTTTTGGTGTATAATCCTAAATATCAAAATCTCCATTTCCACACGGATTCAAGCCTAAGTTTTCTTCAAAACTTCCGAAACTAACATTCAATTCAAAACCCGATCAAACGACGTCCGAATGACCTGAAAATTTGCAGACATATCCAAAATCACACAAAGAAGCTACAGGAATTGTAGGAATTCCATTCCGACCCCCGGATCAAAATCTCACCTACCGTTCGGATTTCGCCAAAATTCAACCTTAGCCAATTCAAGCCTAAAACTACACCGGACCTCCAAATTCGATTCCGATTGCTCCCCTAGGTCATAAATGATCCCCCGAAACTAGTCGAATCATCAGAATATGATTCCGAGCACTCTAACTCAATAGTCAACTCTAGGTTGACTTCCCATATTCAAGCTTCCTTCAAAAAGGCTATTTGCTTCATTTTCAACCCGAATCACTCCTAACTCACCCGATAAACTCTAAACTAATATAAAAGCATAAAATATGTAAATACAAGGTAACGGGGTGGTAATTCCCGTAACGACGGGCCGGATGGTTACATTCTCCCCAACTTAAACAAACGCTCGTCCGCTAGCGGGTTAAGAAACATACCTAGAGTATCAAATAAATGTGGATATCTGCTCCGGATCTCCTGCTCGGTCTCCCTAGTTGCTTCCTCCACGGGACGACCTCTCCACTGCACTTTCACTGAAGCTATGTCCTTGGATCTCAGCTTACGAACCTGTCGACCCAAAATGGCTACCGGCTCCACATTATAGGTCAAGTCCTCATCTAACTGTATCGTGCTGAAGTCTAACAATTGGGACGGGTCTTCAATGTACTTCCGGAGCATTGATACATGGAACACCGGGTGAACGCCCGACAAACTGGGTGGCAAAGCAAGCATATAGGCCACCTCCCCAACTTTCCTAAGCACCTCAAAAGGTCCAATGAACCTTGGGCTCAACTTTCCTTTCTTTCCAAACCTCATAACGCCCTTCATAGGTGAAACCTTCAACAACACCTTCTCACCTACTGAATATGACACATCTCGGACCTTCCGGTCCGCATAACTCTTCTGACGTGACTGAGCTGTGCGAAGTCTCTCCTGAATCACCTTCACCTTGTCTAAGGCATCCTGGACTAACTCTGTCCCCAATAATCTAGGTTCGCCGGTCTCAGACCAACCGATCGGAGACCTACACCGCCTCCCATATAAGGCTTCATACGGTGCCATCTGAATGCTGGACTGATAGCTATTATTATAAGCAAACTCCGCAAGAGGAAAGTAATCAGCCCATGAACCACCGAAATCAATGACACAAGCACGCAACATGTCCTCCAATATCTGAATAGTACACTCAGACTGCCCATTTGTCTGTGGATGAAATGTTGTGCTCAGCTCTACCTGTGAACCCAACTCTCGCTGAAATGTTCTCCAGAACTGAGAAGTGAACTGGGTACCTCTGTCTAATATAATAGAAATGGGAACTCCATGCAATCTCACAATCTCACGGATGAATATCTCTGCCAACCACTCTGAGGAGTATGTAGTACACACTAGGATGAAGTGAGCTGACTTGGTCAGCCTATCCACAACCACCCAAACTGAATCAAACTTCCTCGCTGTCCGAGGGAGTCCACTAACAAAGTCCATAGTAATCCTTTCCCACTTCCACTCAGGAATATCAATGCGCTGGAATACACCACCTGGTCTCTGATGCTCAAACTTGACCTGCTGACAGTTTAGACACCATTCCACATGGTTCACAATATCTTTCTTCATCTTTCTCCACCAGTAATGCTGCTTCAAATCCTGATACATCTTCGCGGCTCCTGGATGAATAGAATACCGCGAGATGTGGGCCTCCTCCAATATCAACTCACGAAGGCCATCAACATTGGGCACACATATCCGGCACTGCATCCGCAGTACACCATCACTATCAATAGTGACATCTCTGGCATCATCATGCTGAACTCTGTCCTTAAGGACAAGCAAGTGTGGATCATCATATTGGCGCTCTCGAATACGATCATATAAAGAAAAACGAGCTACTACACAAGCCATTACCCGACTGGTCTCAGAAATATCCAGCCTTACCATCTGATTAGCTAACGCCCGAACATCAACTGCTAGGGGTCTCTCCCCAACTGGAATATATGCCAAACTGCCCATACTAATAGCCTTCCGGCTCAATGCATCAGCCACTACATTGGCTTTCCCGGGATGGTACAAAATAGTAATATCATAGTCTTTAAGCAATTCAAGCCATCTCCGCTGCCTCAAATGGAGATCTTTCTGCTTAAACAAATGCTTAAGGTTGCGGTTGTCTGTATATACATCACAAGATACACCATACAGGTAATGCCTCCAAATTTTCAAAGCATGAACGATAGCAGCTAACTCCAAATTATGAACATGGTAGTTCTTCTCGTGGGGATTTAGCTGACGAGAAGCATATGCAATAACTCTACCATCCTGCATCAATACACAACCGAGCCCAACTCTAAAAGAATCATAATACACCGTATATGACCCTGAAGCTGATGGCAACACAAGTACTGGAGTTGTGGTCAAAGCCTCCTTGAGCTTCTGAAAGCTCTCCTCACATTCATCAGACCACACAAATGGAGCATTCTTCTGTGTCAACTTGGTCAACGGTGAAGCAATAGATGAGAAACCTTGAACAAACCGGCGATAATAGCCTGCCAAGCCGAGGAAACTCCGAATCTCAGTAGCTGAGGAAGGTCTGGGCCAATTCTGCACTGCCTCGACCTTCTGTAGATCAACCCGAATACCATCGCTGGACACTACATGTCCCAGAAAGGTCACAGTATCAAGCTAGAACTCACACTTAGTGAATTTTGCATAAAGTTTTTCTTCTCTCAACCTCTGCAATACCACCCTCAAGTGTTGTGCATGCTCCTCCTGGCTGCGTGAATACACCAGAATATCATCAATAAACACAATCACAAAATAATCAAGGTACGGCCGAAATACACTATTCATCAAGTGCATGAATGCAGCTGGGGCATTAGTCAGCCCGAAAGACATCACCAGGAATTTGTAGTGCCTATATCAGGTTCCGAACGTTGTCTTCATAATATCTGAGTCTGTGATCTTCAACTGATGATAGCCCGATCAAAGATAAATCTTAGAAAATACACTAGCTCCCTGGAGCTGATCAAATAGGTTCTCCATACAAGGCAATGGGTACTTATTCTTTACCGTTACCTTGTTCAGCTGCCTGTAATCAATGCACATTCTCATTATGCCATTCTTCTTATTCACGAAGAATACCGGTGTACCCCAAGTTGACACACTCGGGTGAATGAAACCTTTATCTAAGAGTTCCTGAAGCTGCTCTTTTAATTCTTTTAACTCCGCTGGTGCCATGCGATAGGGAGGAATAGAAATGGGCTGAGTGCCCAGCACCAAATCAATACCAAAGTCAATATCCCTATCATGCGGCATGCCCGGCAGGTCTGCTGGAAATACATCCAGAAACTCCCTCACAACGGGGACCGAATCAAGACTAGGTGTCTCAGCCTCAACATCTCTAATGAAGGCCAAATAAGATAAGAAATCCTTCCCAATCATTCGTTGGCCCTTTATATAAGAAATCACCCTATCAGACACATAATCTGTCAAGCCACGCCACTCGATCCTCAGATTACCTGGAATAGCTAGTGTGACTGCCTTGGCATGACAGTCCAAAATCGCATGGTAAGGAGATAGCCAATCCATGCCTAGAATCACATCGAAATCTACCATGCCCAGTAGCAATAAATTAACTTGGGTCTCTAGACCACCAATAGTAATAAGACAGGATCGATATACCTAATCCACAACAACAATATCCCCCACCGGGGTAGACACATGTACGGGCAAAGCAAGAATACCACGGGTCATACCCAAGTGATGTGCAAAATAAGAAGGAACATAGGAATAGGTGGATCCGGGATCAAATAAGACAGAAGCATCCCTGTGGCAGATTGAGATAATACATGAAATGATAGCATCCGAGGCACTAGCGTCCTTCCTATCCGGAGGAGCATAGAAACGAGCCTGGCTTCCTCAAGTACGATCCTCGCCCCTAGGGCAACCCCTGGCCACCTAGCCACCACTCATAGCTGAGTGTGCTGGTGCTGAAGAAACAGGAGTAGAAGACGAGGGCTGATCCCTCTGCTGAGACCGCCTACGAAGCCACTTAGGACACTCTCTCTTGATATGCCCCAAATCGCCACACTCGAAATAACGGCCTGAAGATGAAAGAAGGGGCTGCTGAGGACCCCTCGCTGCAGATGAAGCCTGAGCTGAAGAAAAAAGAGCAGAGCTCTGGGCTGGAAGAGCACTCAATGCAGCTGACTCTGCTGACGACCCTGCTGACCCTGATGACCCTGATAGCCCTGATGGCCACGATCTAATGAAACTCTACTGGACTCTACACGTTCAGACTGATAAGATATGAAAGAACGACCCCTGCTATGCTGAGGCTGGCCCATAGACGAAGCACCACTATAACTACCAGCACCACGAGGCCGCTTAGCCTCTCTCTCCTCACACTCTCTGCGGCGATCTGTCTCAATATGTCGGGCAGCATCAACCACCTCCTCAAAGGTAACTGCCAAAGCTCTCTCTATGGTCATCAATATACGGATGGGATAGATAAGACCATCTATAAATCTCCTGATCCTCTCTCTGTCCGTAAGAACCATCCACATGGCATGACGAGCTAGCTGTGTGAATCTCATCTCATACCGAGTAACCGACATATCCCCCTGCTTCATCCACTCAAACTGATGACGCAACTCCTTTCTCTGGGACTGAGGCACATACTTCTCCAAAAATACCGTGGAGAACTGCTACCAAGTGAGGGGTGCTACCCTAGCGGGCCTACGCCTCTCAAAATCCTCCCACCACAGAAATGCTGCACCTGTGAACCGAAATGTGGTGAAAGCAACACCGCTGGACTCTAGAATACTCGCGGTGCGAAGCATACGCTAACATTTATCAATAAAACCCTTGGCGTCCTCGCCCTCATCACCACTAAATGCCGGAGGCTGTAGCCTCTCAAACCTCTCCAAACGACGCTGCTCATCGTCAGGCGTAACTGGAACCACATGAGCAGGAGCTGGTGCAACGGGTACAACTGGTTGAACTGGAGCTGCCCCAGGTGCCTGAATACCCTGTACTACCGGCTTGGGTGTGCGAGCCATGGGGGTCTGATTCCCCCCCCCCCCTACCTATGAAGAAGACGTTGCAGTAGAGGCTGCAATTACCTGAGCCAAGCCAGTGCATACTGATAGAATCTGAGCCAAAGTCTCCTGAAGACCCGGTATCACAATGGGAACTGCCGGTGCCTGAACTTGAGCTGCCGGAGCATCTGCAGCTGGGACCTGATCCTGAACCTGAGCAATCAGTATTGGAATCTGACCCTGAGTCTGGTCAACTGGTGGGTCAGCATGTGCTAGTACTGCTGCCCTACCTCTACCACGACTACGGCCTATGGGTGCCAATGGTGGTCGTCCGTCACGTCCACTAGCACGTGTTCTCGCCATCTGCGAGAGAGTAGAATATGGAAAAGTTTAGTTTCACGATAGCACAAACCGCACGAAATGAATCCAAGAAAAGTGAGGTTTTTCCTAAAGTTCTGTAGCCTTCCGAGGATAGATACGGACGTCTACGTACTGATCCGCGAAATCATACTAAACCGGCTCATGACTCGTGAGTCCTAGTAACCAGGTTCTGATACCAACTTGTCACAGCCCAAATCCGGTCGTGATGGCGCCCAACATTAAGCTAGGCCAACCGGACCAACAATTGTTTATCACAACGAATATCAGTCCCAAATGGACAACTCAAAAGAACATGTGAGTCAAAGAACTCCGATAATAATAAAAATGAACAAAGTACTGAGAAGTGCGGAAGCAACTGACACTCCCAAAGATCCGGAGTCACAAGTCTAGAGCCTCTAACAAAACCCAACAAAAGTAGAGAATACTGTATGGAAATACTCAAGTCTGACCATAAAATAGCAACTGAAAAGAGGAAGAGAAGCCAGGTTCTGCGAACGTCGGCAACTACCTTAGCAACTCGGTATGACACTACAAAAGCTGGAAATGCTCGTCTATCTCTCATGAGTACCTGAATCTGCACACAAAAGGTGCAGGGAGTAGGGGTGAGTACTAAGTACTCACTGAGTAATAAATATATATAAGCAGCTGAAAATAGGAAATCCATAGAATACCACAATATGAAGCTAAACTACAGTCCGATTCTCCTACGAACTAGCATCAACAGTACAATACAACTACCACACAACAATTCAACCGATAAAGATGCAATGCAATGCACATAACCGCTACGGCATGTAGCCCGATCCATTTAACGTCGACGGCGCTCACTGGGGGTGTGTACAGACTCCGGAGGGGCTCCTACAGCCCAAGCGTAAATACCGCTGCGGCGTGCAGCCCGATCCTCATATCATAATAACCGTTGTGGCGTGCAGCCCGATCCATCCTCAGTCCACAATAATCAGATAAGTCACAAAGCAGCTCAATTTACTTATTTCCAGATTCCAGTTCATAATTTATCAAAATACTTTAACTTTTATTTAATCTTTTGCAAAACAGGTGACTTAGCATTTCAATACTGTGATTTCAAAACCAGGACTGCGATCGGTGATTATGCAAGCATAGCTATCACATGTATACTATCCCCTAGGGATAGTAAAGGTCGGCACAAGGCCCCAAATAAGGCTTACAGCCCACAAATATGTCAAACACAGTATTTTTCCATCACTAATAGCATATTATCCATATCCGGGATGGACCAAGTCTTAATCCCAGTAACAATCAATCCCGCACCTGCCACGGGGTGCGAGCCACGCCCTACTAGCGTCACAATGTGCTAAGCCGGGGTTTCGAACCCTCAGGCTACCATATACACAAACTACTCACCTCTAGCCGGTTGTAGACTCGTCCGCAATGCCTTTTCCTTTAGAATTCGCTGCCTCGCATGTAGAATCTATTCAAACCACAATAATTATATCATTTACGGGTCAAAGAAACATAACCCAATTTAATTTACATGAAAATCGCATAAATACACTAAGTTGGTAAAACCCGACCCCGGACCCGCTGTCCAAAAAATTCAGAAACTTATACCAACGCGATCCTCGTCTCGCCACGAATCCGTGCATCTAAAATTTTTCGAAATCGGAGTTCGAATGGCCTTTCAAAACTCAAAAATTCGTTTTTAATACCTAGGCTTATTCTTCACAGTTTCTACCCAATTTCATGAAGATTGATGTTAATTCTACCATAAAATTACGTTTTTGAGTCAAGAATATTACCTCCGATGATTACCCGATGAAATCCCAGTGTTTTCCCGCGAGTTCTTCTCTATAGGGCTAAAAATTTGTGTTTTTGGTGTATAATCCTAAACATCAAAATCTCCATTTCCACACGGATTCAAGCCTAAGTTTTCTTCAAAACTTCCGAAACTAACATTCAATTCAAAACCCAATCAAACGACGTTCGAATGACCTGAAAATTTGCAAACATATCCAAAATCACACAAAGAAGCTACAGGAATTGTAGGAATTCCATTCCGACCCCCGGATCAAAATCTCACCTACCGTTCGGATTTCGCCAAAATTCAACCTTAGCCAATTCAAGCCTAAAACTACACCGGACCTCCAAATTCGATTCCGATTGCTCCCCTAGGTCATAAATGATCCCCCGAAACTAGTCGAATCATCAGAATATGATTCCGAGCACTCTAACTCAATAGTCAACTCTAGGTTGACTTGCCATATTCAAGCTTCCTTCAAAAAGGCTATTTGCTTCATTTTCAACCCGAATCACTCCTAACTCACCCGATAAACTCTAAACTAATATAAAAGCATAAAATATGTAAATACAAGGTAACGGGGTGGTAATTCCCGTAACGACGGGCCGGATGGTTACATTCTCCCCAACTTAAACAAACGCTCGTCCGCTAGCGGGTTAAGAAACATACCTGGAGTATCAAATAAATGTGGATATCTGCTCCGGATCTCCTGCTCGGTCTCCCTAGTTGCTTCCTCCACGGGACGACCTCTCCACTGCACTTTCACTGAAGCTATGTCCTTGGATCTCAGCTTACGAACCTGTCGACCCAAAATGGCTACCGGCTCCACATTATAGGTCAAGTCCTCATCTAACTGTATCGTGCTGAAGTCTAACAATTGGGACGGGTCTTCAATGTACTTCCGGAGCATTGATACATGGAACACCGGGTGAACGCCCGACAAACTGGGTGGCAAAGCAAGCATATAGGCCACCTCCCCAACTTTCCTAAGCACCTCAAAAGGTCCAATGAACCTTGGGCTCAACTTTCCTTTCTTTCCAAACCTCATAACGCCCTTCATAGGTGAAACCTTCAACAACACCTTCTCACCTACTGAATATGACACATCTCGGACCTTCCGGTCCGCATAACTCTTCTGACGCGATTGAGCTGTGCGAAGTCTCTCCTGAATCACCTTCACCTTGTCTAAGGCATCCCGAACTAACTCTGTCCCCAACAATCTAGCCTCGCCGGGCTCAAACCAACCGACTGGAGACCTACACCGCCTCCCATATAAAGCTTCATACACCGCCATCTGAATGTTGGACTGATAGCTATTATTATAAGCAAACTCCGCAAGAGGCAAATAATCAACCCACGAACCACCGAAATCAATGACACAAGCACGCAACATGTCCTCCAATATCTGAATAGTACGCTCAGACTGCCCATCCGTCTGTGGATGAAATGTTGTGCTCAACTCTACCTGTGAACCCAACTCTCGCTGAAATGTCCTCCAGAACTGAAAAGTGATCTGGGTACCTCTGTCTAATATAATAGAAATGGGAACTCCATGCAATCTCACAATCTCACGGATGAATATCTCCGCCAACCGCTCTGAGGAGTATGTAGTACACACTGGGATGAAGTGAGCTGACTTGGTCAACCTATCCACCACCACCCAAACTGAATCAAACTTCCTCGCCGTCCGAGGGAGTCCACTAACAAAGTCCATAGTAATCCTTTCCCACTTCCACTCAGGAATATCAATACGCTGGAATACACCACCTGGTCTCTGATGCTCAAACTTGACCTGCTGACAGTTTAGACACCATGCCACATGGTTCACAATATCTTTCTTCATCTTTCTCCAACAGTAACTCAAAAGAACATGTGAGTCAAAGAACTCCAATAATAATAAAAATGAACAAAGTACTGAGAAGTATAGAAGCAACTGACATTCCCAAAGATTCGGAGTCACAAGTCTAGAGCCTCTAACAAAACCCAACTAAAGTAGAGAATACTGTATGGAAATACTCAAGTCTGAATATAAAATAGCAACTGAAAATGGAAGAGAAGCCAGATTTTGCGAATGTCGGCAGCTACCTCAGCAACTCGGCATGGCACTACAAAAGCTGGAAATGCTCGTCTATCTCTCTTGAGTACCTGAATCTACACACAAAAGGTGCAGGGAGTAGGGGTGAGTACTAAGTACTCAGTGAGTAATAAATATATGCAGCTGAAAGTAGGAAATCCACAGAATACCACAATATGAAGCTAAACTATAGTCTGATTCTCTTACGAACTAGCATCAATAGTACAATACAACTACCATAGAACAATTCAACAGATAAAGATGCAATGCAATGCATATAACCGCTACGGCATGTAGCCCGATCCATTTAACGTCGACGGCGCTCATTGGGGGAGCGTAAATACCGCTGCAGTGTGCAGCCCGATCCTCATATCATAATAACCACTGCGGCGTGCAGCCCGATCCATCCTCAGTCCACAATAATTAGATAAGTCACAAAACAACTCAATTTACTTATTTCCAGATTCCAGTTCATAATTTATGAAAATACTTTAACTTTTATTTAATATTTTGCAAAACATGTGACTTAACATTTCAATACTGTGATTTCAAAACCAGGACTGAGATCAGTGATTATACAAGTATAGCTATCACATATATACTATCCCCTAGGGATACTATAGGTCGGCACAAGGCCCCAAACATGGCTTACAGCCCACAAGTATGTCAAACACAGTGTTTTTCCATCACTAATAGCATATTATCCATATTCGGGATGGACCAAGTCTCAATCACCAGTCACAATCAATCTCGTACCTGCTACGGGGTGCGAGCCACGCCCTACTAACGTCACAATGTGCTAAGCCGGGGTTTCGAACCCTCACGCTACCATATACACAAACTACTCACCTCTAGCCGGTCGTAGACTCATCCGCAATGCCTTTTCCTTTAGCATTCGCTGCCTCGCATGTAGAATCTATTCAAACCACAATAATTATGTCATTTACGGGTCAAAGAAACATAACCCAATTCAATTTACATGAAAATCGCATAAATACACTAAGTTGGTAAAACCCGACCCCAGGCCCGCTATTCGAAAAATTCAGAAACTTATATCAACGTGATCCTCGTCTCGCCACGAGTCCGTGCATCTAAAATTTATCAAAATCGGAGTTCGAATGGCCTTTCAAAACTCAAAAATTCATTTTCAATACCTAGGCCATAATTCTTCACAGTTTCTATCCAATTTCATGAAGATTGATGTTAATTCTACCATAAAATTACGTTTTTGTGTCAATAATCTTACCTCCGATGATTACCCGATGAAATCCCAGTGTTTTCCCGTGAGTTCTTCTCTCTAGGGCTCAAAATTTGTGTTTTTTGTGTATAATCCCGCGATTGGTCTGTTCTGGTTATTAATTTACTGCCAGACACATTTGCTCTACACGTTCGCGATGTGCCTCATGCGAACGCGATGCCCTGCTCCGTTACTTCATCGTGAATGCGACGCCCATTCACACGTCCGCGAAGTTCATTTCTCCAGCCGCCTGATTTCTCTTCTACGTGAACGCGTAGGTCCTCACGCGAATGCGTAGGTCCGCCTGATCCTTCTTCGTAAACGCATCCCCCTGTCTCTCGAACGCGATGCTTTGGCCTGCCTGGCCTTCGCGAATGCGACTGCCTTCACGCGAACGCGATGGCTTAATTTCTGCTGCACTGACCTGCAATTTTCTACAGGTTTTACCAAGTCTAAGATGCCCGGATGATGGTCCGAATTCATCCCGAGGCCCTCGGGACCCCAACGAAAACCACCAACATACTCCAACATATGATACGGACTTTTTCCAATCATAAAAACACCATCCTATACATCAAAATCACCATTTCCACACTGATTCAAGCCTAAGTTTTCTTCAAAACTTCCGAAACTAACATTCAATTCAAAACACGATCAAACGACGTCCGAATGACCTGAAAATTTGCAGACATATCCAAAATCACATAACGAAGCTACAGAAATTGTCGGAATTCCGTTCCGACACCCGGATCAAAATCTCACCTACCATTCGGATTTTGCCAAAATTCAACCTTAGCCAATTCAAGCCTAAAACTACACCGGACCTCCGAATTCGATTCCGATTGTTCCCCTAGGTCATAAATGATCCCCCGAAACTAGTCGAATCATCAAAATCTAATTCCGAGCACTCTAACTCAATAGTCAACTCTAGGTTGACTTCCCATATTCAAGATTCCTTCAAAACGGCTATTTGCTTCATTTTCAACCCGAATCACTCCTAACTCACCCGATAAACTCTAACACTAATATAAAAGCATAAAATATGTAAATGAAAGGTAACGGGGTGGTAATTCCCATAACGACGGGCCAGGTCGTTACAGCATGTTTCGTCTATTCTGGACTTGTCTAAATTCTGAGTTTCCAAGACATGTCCTTTATTCTCTCAAATCGATTTTCTTTCTCTGATTGTTTCAAACCTGCTATCATGGTCTGTTTGTTTCTCATGGGACTCTTTGAGTCTGTTCACTAGCCTTTTCGTTTTTGTGTTTGATTCAATTAAGTTCCTAGAATTTGGGGGTTTCTTTGATAAACTGGATTAGGGTTTCACTTTGGGACCTTGGACCTTCATACGCACCACGAATCTATGACTGAACTGGTATTCATTTGTTTTATGATCCTAAAACTTGTATTGTTAGACTTCTGTCTGATTTTTTTGCTTTATATATGTGAAATTCCTCTTTCAAAAAGGGTTTTGACAACTACTTGATTGATTTTGGACTCATTTGATAGGGTCTCGACTGATTGCTACTGATTTTCTCTATTTGAGCCTTCCTCTACCTATTCCTGACAGGGTTCATTCGAATCAAACCTGTTTACCTTGATTTTTATTAGTTGTCTGATCGATTCCCTTTCCGTTTCTTTACAAACCAAGTACTGTTGAGTTCTTTCCGTAAATAAACTTCATGTATTTTCCCTTTCTTATGCTACTATGACAGATTTTACTCGAATTTCCTTTCCTTATTTACATTCTTCCATTTGAAATTAAATCCCAAGACTTAAGGGAGAATATTTGAGACTGGTTTTTAAAGGTATTCTTACCTTTCTTGCTTGTTCTTCTACACTATAAAAGAGGCTGCCCTTCTGCACTTTAACACACAGAGTCAATTTCTGACACGATTAACTTTGAACACTTTCACACTACTTCCAACTAAATACTTTAATTTCTCACATATAAAGTTTCCTCCCTGATGGGCACCATCACGACTCCCGAGGGTGGGAAATTCGTACCGTGACACCTTCGTGTATTCTTTCCTACTTTCCAATCTTACCCCCTTCACTTTTTTTATGAACTACGTAAGGAGATCTCAACAAAATACTCTCCATACGAATCATTTTCCCTTTTTTTATCCGATTTTCCTTTTGCTTGCTCTTCCTGTTATTCAGTCACAACTAACTGTAGTTGTTTAGCAGCAGGGGAAAAACCATAGCAATTGTGGCAGATACTTGACCGACTCCTTACTATTCACGACGCTCTTGTCTCTCTTCACGAACAACAATATTAGCAGAATTACCTTCTAAATTAGTTCCTTGTGTACTACCCAGCGAAAATGAACATATATTGAAGTTGGAGATATCATTGGTGTCACACATAGGATAACTAGAAATCATCATTCTCTTAGGATTTGGAAGAAGTTGCAATGCATCAAATGAGATCTGCAAAAGTAAGAAAAATATAAACATAGATAAAACTGATACAAAAACACATTAGGCAAAAAAAAAAAACAGCTTGTAATCGAATGGCAAAAAATAACTACCTGGCCTAAGTGTTGAGACACTAATTAATATTGACTAAATTTTATAAAATAATACCAACACAATTCACACCTGTCTTTGAGCCAAGAGGTATGAATAAATGTATTTCTCCATTTTGATATAGCTGCACAAGCTCACCGAATTCTTTTTGAGCTGCCTCAATTCTTTTTGAAAAATCATTCAAAAACAAAAAAAAAACAAAAAATTTTAAACAGTAAAAATGTACTTGGATCAAATGTAATACATTCATGATCTATAGAATACCTTGACGTTTGTCTTCCGCTGTGGTTTTTCCATGTTACATGCATTTGTCAATATAAAAAGTTCCAGCTGTATTTAATTGTGCACCAACATTGAGGAGCATTGGAGTATTCTCTGGAATGTTTTTCTCAACACTCCATTATTCAATTCAGCATCATCAGAGAGTTTTTGAGTTTTGTCAATTGAAACACAGCTAGCTTCAACTTCCACTGCATATTCATAAAAAGAGGGAATAGAACAACTAGTTTTTCGATATATATAACATAGTAAAAAATTTTATACCTGCAGTAAAACTTTTACTACATGATATTATTAAAAAAATCAGTTAAAGCTTCAACTCTCAGAAGGCTGAAGTTCACCAGTCACAAATAAAAACTTCAGCTCTAGAGCTGAAGTTCGACAATTACAAAACAAATATATCAGTTCTAGAGCTGAAGTTCGACAGTTGCAAAATAAAAACTTCAGCTCTAGAGCTGAGGTTCGATAGTTATAAAACAAAAACTTTAGCTCTAGAGCTGAAGTTCGACATTACAAAAAAAATTAGCTCTAGAGCTGAAGTTCGACAAATTCAAAATAAAAACTTCAACTCTAAAGCTGAAGTTTGCCAGTTACAAAAATAAAAACTGTAGCTCTAGAGCCGAATTTTACCAATTACAAATAAAATTAGCAATAAAATGTTGTAGTTTTTACGAAAAACAAAATACAAATTCAAATCCAAAAATAATGTTGAAGTTCATAAAAATATATAACAAAAAAACACAAAACATGAAACAAAACTTCAGCTCCTATCTAAGGTATTATTGAATTATTTTAAACTTCACACTTTATACCTGTAGTAATAATTTCATGTGTCACCTAAAATTTCCATGCAAATAGTTAGTGCTCCTGCAAACCGAACTTCTTTCCCAATAGTGCTGGACGCATCACTCGCTTTCAGTTTTAACGTACCAACATGTGCTTGATCTCCATCGCCAAACAAATTGCCTTTTTTAATATCACTTTCCAAAGCACAACTCGGTACATATTTTTCAGTACCAACAACTTGATCATCTGTACCTTTCTTAGTTGTTAGCTCTTTATTATTTTGATCTTTATTCAGTCTATAAACACTAGATTATTCCTCTCCACCTTGTTGTTGAACATGTTCATCACATTCAACAATCGCTTTCTTACGTGTAGCATTATCATCTGCGACTTTATGCGAATGATCATGAGCAGCATGTTCTTTAGTATAATCAACTTAATTATCTGCGCCTTGCTTGCTTCAAACATTCTCAGTTGATAATTGTTCTTCATCATTTCCATCTCTGCTTAATCTATCAATACTGGAACGTTCCTCGTCAACTTGTTCTTGAACATGTTGATCGCCTTCAAAAGCCGCTTCCTCACATGTAACATTTGCAAAAAATATTAATATTCGATGGATGTTCATAGTAGTCGTTCATCCTATCATATTCTCGATGGTTACTAAAATCAAAATTGCCAACGTCCATTCCTTTTGAATTGTGGACAATCTTAAACAAATGTTCAAACTTCTTATTAAAATATTCCTAGAAAAAAAATTACTAACAATGATTAATCTGAATAACATTAGTAGAAATAAAAGACTTCTCTATAAATTAGCTTACCTTCACTTTTATAAACACCGCATCCACAATAGGAGATCGCTCATCCTTTTGAAACTTATCAAAAACTCTTTTCACGATCGGGCTTGTTTCTTTTTCTGCATGCCTATAAAACCTCCATCATTACCTTCTAGTATAGACACACAACAAAAATTCAGATATAGAAGAAAACTTCCGCTCAAAAACATATTGTACTTTTACAAAAATAAAACCAAAAAATGTTAGATCAAAACTTACAGAACATATTGTGTCGAGTAATTCATTGTCATCAGACTCAGCTATAGAATGGTTAGAATGACTTTGGGTGCGAGATGATTTTCCAATAAAAGGAGTTCGATTCACTTCTTTTGATTGACTCCGACTACTTGGTGATTGGCCAATAATAGAAGTTCGATTCGCTTCTTTTGATTGACTCAGACTACGTGGTGATTCACCAGTTGAAGGAGCCGCCTTAAGTACCTTTGAATTAATCTGACTGCATGGTAATTGTCCATTTAAAGGTATTGAATCCTCTTCCATAGGAATTATATCCAATACCCTAAAGTTGCGATAATTCTGTTT
The DNA here is from genome assembly GCA_032618575.1 of Nicotiana noctiflora. Taxonomy (NCBI): domain Eukaryota; kingdom Viridiplantae; phylum Streptophyta; class Magnoliopsida; order Solanales; family Solanaceae; genus Nicotiana; species Nicotiana noctiflora. The sequence goes on along the minus strand of JASVEL010006330.1, from coordinate 64,714 downwards.
AATACAAAAAATTATATTTTGAGGGAGAAAAAACTAATATGTCAATATATAAACACAAAGACAAAAAAAGTAACTTACTTATGACTACTAAAGAAATAAAACATTTTGAGATATTTAGGCTCTCCCAAACATACATAACGTAACATCCTGCGAACATGAGGGGTATCAAGGTACTCATTCTCTCTTATATACTTCTCCTAATATCCTAAAAGTGCGCATAGAACCAAGCACATGACGGATATGAAAATCCACCAACTTTATACTCAGTTGAACGTAATATGTTCTGCTTGTCCAATGCATATTTCAGTGAGAAAATGAGTTTCTTATAAGTCACATTACCCCAAGGATATTCAGTATAAACATTATCCTCTTCAACAATAGATGCATACTTCTCCATACAGACGACTCAGTCTTTTTCTCAAATAAAATAGACTCTACAACAAGAATTTCCATATGCTTCACAACGTTATCATCACTCTCACATATGTGACTGTGATTCACAACATTCTTTGGAATTTCATTGGGAGTCATAAAATCTCGAATATCCTTCAAAGTCACACTCTTGGGCTTACTAAAATAGTGCTTCAGGATATTGCTCTCTCAATTAATTAATTTTTCAATATTATGTGTTGTGATATGCAAACCACACATAATGTGAAAGTCTTCAAAGTTGAAGGAATAATCATGGCCAAAAATCTTGAAACTAATGGAGTCTCGATCATTGGTGAATATTCGAGAAAGACACAGATAATGAACCAACTTCATGTTGTGTTTGAAATTATCCGTAGCCATAATGTATCAAAATGTAACATTATTAAGCTTATCCCGTTGTGTAGGAGTCAAGAAATTTACAATTAAACTCTTCAAATCATAGTTCCCCTTCCAGTAACCCTTACAGTAAACCAATCTCGAAACTCAAAATATCTTTGCCTTGGTCTTGTAGGTGGAGGAGCAGGGACATAAGGACCTGGGGGTATTATAGGTTGTCTAGGTACTTTAGGTGCATTAGCTGCTTTGCGTACTTTAGCTGCATTAGGATCTTTAGGTGCCATATGTTCAAAAAAAGTAAAAGATACAAAAAGTAATATCAGGACATTATCAAAAAGATTAGTTAAAACTTCAAGATCTAGGAAGGCTGAAGTTGGATAGTTACAAAACAAATTGAAGTTCGACAGTTACAAAATAAAAACTTCAGCTCCTAAAGTTGAAGTTCGACAGTTACAAAACAAGAACTTCAACTCTAGAGTTGAAGTTTAACAGTTACAAAAACAAAACCTTCAGCTCCTAAAGCTGAAGTTCACCAGTTACAAACACAAAACATTCAGCAAAAAAACATGCTGAAAAAAAAAACACAAATTCAAATAAAAAAATAATGCCAAAACATGAAAAAAAAAATCAGCTCCTATCTAAGGTATCATTGAACTATTATAAACTTCACACTTTAATAGTGTCATCTATTTAACTCTCAAAATTTTTAAAAATGTCAACGTCTAATCATTGAAGAATTTTTAGAATTTTTATCAACAACATAAACACTCGTTCAAAATACCTAAAAACACAATCGTAAAAGTAAAACTAATGCACTTATCAAACTAAACCCTAATAAACTATTTTTATCATAAATACATGACTATCAAAATCAAAACCAGAAATTAAATCGTAAAATTAATACTAAAATAAAACCCAGAAAGTTAATGCAATGTACTTGTGATTAAATTGTAATGTGGGAGTAACGACGACTAGCAGTTGAAAAATCAAAACAACGACGAAAAATGTTTGATTTCAGAACAAATCAAATATCGCGAATAACAGGAGAGAGAAACAAAGACAGTAAAGGACTAGCGTATACTTGAAGAGAAAGTAGTCTTTTAATAAAGAAGGGCAAAATAGCTTTTTTAAAAGGATGTTAACAAAAAAAAAACAAGTACTAATGCAAACAGAAAAATAAAGCGGCTATAACTTAAAAAGAGGCGCTCAAATAGGGTGCCCATGCAATTATTATACAAGCACATTTGCCAATTTGCCATCCTTTCCTACGAAGAAGCTAGACTTCATTTAAACTTTCTCATCCTCATCAACTGCGTCGAGTATTTAATGCACAATGTTTTATACTATAAAATTCCAAGATATGTTGTTGTGGTCACACTTCTTCTTTTTAATGTTGACAAGCAAATATAACTACTCCTATTTGACTTTGAATTATTCGTTTGAACAACCAACTTTCAACTCTCCTAGTCTTTCGCATACTATGTTATCTCACTACAATAAATAATTAATAGTCTCCATTTCACTTTAATTTTTTGAGTATCATTTTTTAAAAGGTTAATTTTCTCTTTTCACAAATCATAGCTTATCCAAGAAAGATCGGGGTTTGTGGAAAATCTTGTAACCGTTTGAACTTGAATAACAGAAATTAGTGATACATTTAGACATCTCTATAACAACATCCTTAAATAATAATATTTCACTATAAAAGTCAAGTTCTTTTCGGAACCAAATTTTATATTATATTATAATATATATTTTCTATAACAATAATTCGCTACAATATTCAAAAATATTTAGAACAATCGAAATTGTTATAAAGATGTTGGACTATAATTAGAACGTGTGAGCGTATTTTTATTGAAGAAGCGCCACGAGTTTGAGACTTGCCGCAATTATGAAGTTTGCCGCAGGTATGAACAATTGAACATTAGCCAAGTCAACATATGAGTATATAGTTTTGCTATCTTTGTCGTGTAATTAAATTGTCAAAAAAGAAAAGAAAAAAACAATTATAATAACTGTAAACTGTATATGTTTCTTAATGTTTTATTTTTTATTGATGGCTTTTATTGAACAATAGAGAAAATGTCCACTAAAAATCTTCAAACTAGCAGCTGGGATTGTACCACTTTCCATCCACAAATTATTACGCTTTTCTAACATTGTTGCTCTTCTGTCCTCAAAACACTTTCACGACTATATACATGTTTTCTTAACTGGTTCGAATAATCAAGTTTAATTTTTCCTGTCTCAGCAAATCTAAGTATTAATAAAAGAATTGTTGCGGAATATCTTCTCACCATGGCTCAAGGATGTGAAAATTATGAAGTTCGAAAAATCTTAAATTCGTATGCAGAATTTTACATTATATATTTTAATGAAGATCAAATTCTTCTCTTACATGGTATCGAATAAGACGGAGTAAGAAATTTCTTCAAAGTAGTAAATTATAATCAACCAAAACTAAAAAAATGAAATAGTCACTATCAAGTTGCGTAGGGAAATACAGATATGACGAATGTTCTCTTTCTTGTTTTTCACACAGGACCATATATTCTAAGGTGCTTATTCTTTCACATATAGAAAAAGAAAAAGGTGATATTCTATAAAGCATTATTGGCGAGTGATGCATGGGCCAATGGCAACAGGGGCGGAGTTACAATATTGATACCGTTGTTCTGACGAATCAAATAACTTTTTTTTAGATTTTATATTTATAGAAAAATTTATTAAATACATGAAATAATATTTGATTGTGAATATAATAACTAAAATGAGTTATAAACTCAATGCCAAGTGCAGAACCAATAAAACAAATCCCGACTCTGTGTCTGGTCTTGGCAAGCAGCCTAGTTCGTCCTTCACAGGAAACTTAAAAGCTAAGAAACTTGGTTTTATTCTTATTAATAAAATGGTGCTTAAGGTGCCGCTTGGCACACGTAGCATAACAAACTCAAAAATGATGATAATTTTTAAAACTCAGAAACTCACAAATCACAAGCTAAGAGGATACATAAGAGGCTCTAGCTCAAGAATATCTATACAAGAAAAAATAATGAAACAACTATACTTTTTACAGAAAACTAGAAAAGGGACTCCTTGGTCTGCGGACGTAGCAGATATACCTTGGAGTCTCTACCGGTATGCCTCCTTCCAAGGCTGACAGAACTGAACGAAAGTACCTGTATCTGCACAACAAAAATATGCAGAAGAGTAGTATGAGCACACCACGGCGGTGCCCAGTAAGTATCAAGACTAACCTCGATGGGGTAGTGATGAGGAACAATCATGACACCTACCAGTCAATAAACAATATAATAGAAAAGATAGAGATGCTATGTGAATATGTAAGGACTGTCCGGATAAATAAGAACACAACAATTTACAACGAGGATAACGGACAATAAGAAAAATCAAGATACAATAAATGATAATACAAAAATGACAGTAGAAATCACAACCGAAGTCCTAAAATCACAACATAACGAGACCAAACAAATCGCTAAGTCGCTATTCGGAAATAATGCTTACATAAAGCCTTTCCAACTCTTTCCTCAATCCTACCACAACTCTCATATTAGCCACAACTCATGGAAATACCCAGAATATGAAATCTAACACTTGGCATCTCGCGCCCCATCAATAACACGGCAATGTTGGCAACTATCTAGTCAACTAGAGTTACTTTCACACATACAATGGATAAACGATGTCATATCTCTACCCTTAGTCAAATCAGAAGGGATTCATCTCAAATAGAAGGGTCCAGCTACGTGTATGCTTGTGCAAGTGTATCTAACAGGAATTCTGCCAACTAGTAAGTATAAGAAATGGGAACAATTAGCACCCGGCTCATTCACCCGGGATAGAAACAATAAAATTATAAGTCATATCACATTGAGTTTATAGGGAACTTCCGGGAATCGAACCTGTAGCCCGGCATACCAATAACAGAGGATCTCCCGGGAATTGAACCTGTAGTCCTTCATAATAACAACAGAGGAACTCCCGGGAATTGAACTTGTAGTCCTTCATAATAACAATAGAGGTACTCCCGGGAATTTAACTCGTAGTCCTTCATAATCAGCCCCTGACATAGCCCTCCTTATTTCGCCACGTGTGCAATCAATAACAACATAGAAACACCGCCATATTGCGCCACACGTGCATCACAATATTTCTACCTTATTTCGCCACATGCGCAACCCACATATAAATATATAACATATCCCGCCTTATTACGCCGCATGTGCAAAGACATCAATAGCAACAACAACACGGCAAAGACCTCGTGTAAATATCCAATAACAACCGCACGGCAGAGACCTCGTGCATCATGGTACCAACAGCCACATAGTAACAATAGCATCCCAGCAAGGGAAAATCAACAACAGAAATAATAACGTCCCAGCAAGGGATTCAACAATAACTACTAAAGTCGCGAAACACCAAGGAAAAACACAATAACCTCAATGACAATCGAGGCGTAACAAATTCATAACAACTACACTGATACCTCAAAAGTTAGACGTATAATATAATTGCACAAGGTTACAGGTAAACTTACCATCAAAGAGTATTCAACAGTAAGGAAGTTAACATGAATCAAATAATTACCATTTAAGAAATATCAATTAATTATGAGATATCTATCTTTCTTCCAATTAAAACCGATTAATTATATGAGATATAACATTTATGAATTTCCAATTAAAGGCGAGTAGTTAGGGCGGGCATTATGAATATAGAAGGGTACTTGTCTTTAGTTTAAACACGTAAAAGTCCATTTAACAGCAAAAATAAATCAAGAAGAGCAACAAATATCAATCAAGACATGTAGAGGTGAAACTAATAACATGGGACTTAATCGTATCAATATTATCTTTCTACTCGGTGAATTTCACAAGTCTAATAACCTAAAAGTGACAATTTACCACAATTAAATCCGAGCACGCACTCGTCACCTCGTGTACACGGACTACAATCAACAGAGAAGACTCAAATCCTAAGGGGAGGTCCCCCACACAAGGTTAGACAAGATACTTACCTCAATCCGGCCAATTCAATACTCAATTTAGCTTTTCCTTTACCAATTCATCAATGCTTGGCTCAATCTAGCCAAAAATAACTTGAATACATCAAACAATGCAAGAGAAAATAATTTCAATTGACAAAACTATTATTCTTACACAATTTACAAAAAGTCAACAAACGTCAACTCCTCGGGCCCGCACCTCGGATCCCAAAAAATTACAAAAAATGAACACTCATTCCGCTATGAGTTCACCCATATAAAAATTATCTAATTCCGATACCATTTGGTCATTCAATCATCATTTTATATTTTTAAAAGATTTCACAATTTTTTCCAAATTTTCCTTTAGATTCTCATGAATTTGATGTTAAATCTAAGATATAATCACAAATATAGTTGGAAAAGGATTAGAGACACTTAACAAAATATAGTTGGAGAAGAATTTGAGATGAAAGATATATTGTCTTTGGTCTGCAAATTAAATATTAGCAGACGAGATCTTTATCCATCAATTTCCATATACAGAAAGGGTCTTTAAATATTTTTACATGGACAAAGCGCGCGTATTAAGTACACCAATGGGTGTTCGATCACTTGAAGTGAATAAGGTTTCGTTCCGACCTTTAGAAGAGGGCGAGGAACTCCTTGGTCCTGAAATACTCTATCTCAGTGCAGTTGTTATACATTTATGTATCTTGCTAATGCTAACAAAGGTAGTGCATATTGTATTGTTTATACAAATACAAGATTAGAATGTGGAGACTCAAATATTTGAAACAAGGTTTTCATTAGGGGGAGTAAAATACGCGATGCACTAATTTTTCCTTACAAAGGTTTTTTCCCACGGGATTTTCCTTATAAGGTTTTAAATGAGGCACCTAACAATGCGTATTACTAAATATGTATACTCTTTTTCCTTTACTAGAATTTTTTCCCATGTGGTTTTTCCTAGTAAGGTTTTAATGAGGCATATTATCTTTTAATGAATACTCAAGGGGGAGTGATATAAATATATTATATTATGGATGCTCATTTAGTACTCTGTTGTAAATAAGCTTCTTGAAGAAGCTTATCCATATGAGACTCCGCCATAAATATGTTTATCTATTTAGTACTCTATTAGAAATAAGCTTCCTGAAGAAGCTTATCACTTTGGTATCCAGTTATGGACAAACATTACTCCCGGTAGAAGATTATTCATACCGTGTATAATAAGCTTATCCTTTCGATACTCCATTATGGATAAATATTACCCTCGATAGAAGATTTTTCATACCGGGTACGATGAGCTTATCCTTTTTGTGCTCTGTTATGGATAAACATTACCCCAATTGAAGATTATCTATACCTGGTACAATGAGCTTATCCTTTTAGTACTCCGTTATGGATAAACATTGCTCTCAGTAGAAGATTATCCCTATCTGGTATAATATCAGCTCACATAACAACTTGCAGTTGTAGCTTACACAACAACTTCATTTCTTCTATAAATAGAAGAGATTTCAATTTATTATGTGCATCAGTTTGAATTCGAACAATATATCGATTTCTCTCTATACTTATCTTTACTTTACGGTCTTTATTTTATAACACTATAAAGTATAACGTAGATACTTAAGGGAAAAGAAAATATCATCCACGTGATTGAACTTTTCCCGTTGTACTTGGGTTTTCACGTGTTTACCACAAATAATACACATTATTAAGTCCTTGTTTCTTCTCTGCAAAAACTTTGTGCATAATTAAGTTTTTTTACTTTTAACTTTTGTTAATTTATACTCCCTCAATTCTAACTTATGATTATATACTTATCATAACATAAATTATATTTATAAAGTAATACTATTATCTAATTATTTTTTGATGACCCGATAGGTCGTCTCATATTTTAGAAGTAAATTTCGTGTTCAGAAGCCTGAAGTATCTTATTTCCGCCTTCCTCGATTTACTTGCGCGGTCCGATTTTTTTCTGGAAGGTTTACATGTTAAAAACATGAATTTTTGCTTTAAAAGTTAAATTGAGTTAACTTTGATCAATGTTTTGAGCAAATAGATCTTAATCCGTATTTTGACGATCCTAGTGGGTCGGTATCATAATTTGGGACCTAGGTGTATGTCCGAAATTGAATTTTGAGGTTCCTAACTCGAGATATGAATTTTTGTTAAAAATTAAAAGTTTGAGAGTTAAATGGTTTTTAAGAATCGATTGATGTTTGATCTTGTTGATACCGGGTAGTATTTTTGTTATGGAGCCCTTTACATGTTTATTATAATATTTATGACTTGTCTATGAAATTTGGTGAGAAACGGAGTTAGTTTGATTCGGAGGGGAGTTTGCAATTGCGACCTCTTTCTGGCAATTGAGATGTTCGCAAATGCGAACATGTCATCGTATTTGCTACATGTGCAGCTGTGTAAAACTTAAGTTAGACGGATTTTTTCTCTCATTCATCAAATTTCAAATTCTAGAACCCTGGAGGCGATTTTTCCAAGATCATTTCTTCCCCAAAATATTGGTAAGAGATTCTAATCCATTTCCTTCCAATCTTTTATTACATTTCACAAATCTTTAACCTAAAATCTAGGATTTTCATGGTGAATATTAGGATTTTTCGTAGAATTATGAATTTTTCTGAAATTGGAATTCAAAACTTGAATTGAAGCCAAATTTCGAAATAAAATACATAATTGGGCTCGAGGGTGAATGGGTAAATGAATTTGGTCCGAACCTTAGAGTTTGATCAAGCGGACCCGGAGTCGATTTTTGACTTTTTGGGAGAATGTTTGGGAAATCTAAATTTATGTATCGTAGTTAATTTCTTTAGCAATATTTGATGTTATTGAGTTAATTGTGGCTAGATACGAGTGGTTTGGAGGCGAATTCTAGGGGAAAGGCCCTGGTAGAGCTTTGAATTAACTACAGAGTAAGGTAAGTGTTGTGTCTAACCTTGACTCTAAGGAATTAAGAACCATCGGACTCTGTGCCATGTGATTCTTATGTGAGTAACGTATACGCAATGTGATGAATGCTTATACACTGCTGAATTATTTGTTTTTCCTATTTTACCGCTTTTCCTTAATTATTTCCGTTCCTGTCTTAACTGGTATATGCTCTATATTTTTTCCATGCTTAATTTCTAGTTGTTGTTCAATATCTTCTCATGCTCACAATGTCAGTTCTTCCATAGTTTCATGACTCCCTGTTATTTGTTTAAGTTGGTTTACGTGCGCTTCTAATTATCAATTGCTAGATTGGTCTCACTGTTTAGTATTACTCGTTTAGATTTCTTCGTTGTAAAAGTTTTCTTTTTGGTTCAGTTTGGTATTTATTGATCGTAGAGGCTTAGTGGTAGAACTATTGATTTGATTGTGTTTTGAGTATTTGGTACTGATATGGGAATTGGGCTGCACGTACGCCGCAGTAAGTGTAATAACAATGGATTAATATGGGAAAATAAAAGTGACTTGTAATATTAATATTGATATGTGGTGGGATCAGATTGCACTCCGCAATATGGGAAATAAGGATGGATTGATACGACGAAATAAAGATGAATTGTGATATTGATATTGATATATGGTGGGATTGCGCTCCGAAATATTTATATAGTATTTACTTATGATATTGGTACAGTGAAATAAGGGAGAATTTTGTATTTTCTGGTGGGATCAGGTTGCATGCCGCAACAACTTATATGTTTCTATTTCTTAAGCGGTGTTGGTTTTCTGGTATTTGTATTTGAATTATTAAAGATTGGTAATTCCGGACGACATTGGTTTATTCTTGAGGCTATGGTTATTATTTTCAATTGACTATTTAATTCCGTTGGGTATTTTTATTATTCTATCATTATTATATATACTGCATACATATTATAGTGCAGGTGACCCGCCTTAGTCTCATCACTACTTTGTCGAGGTTAGGCTTGGCACTTACCAGTACATGGGGTCAGTTGTACTGATACTACATTTTGCACACTGTGCAAGTTTTGAAGTCGGTTTCAGCGACGGTTATTAGCGTGCTCGGATTGGACATTTGCGGAGACTTGATCAGGTATAGCTGTTCAGCGCGCGCAACTCCCGGAGTTCCTATCCCCTTTCTATTTAGCTGTGTATTTTCATTCAAACAACTTTGTATTTATTTTAGACCCTTATATGTATTACTCTAGAAGCTCATGCACTTGTGACACCGCATTTAGAGATTTGTAGTATATGTGTTACGGTTTGAGCTCCTACATTTTCATTTGGATTATTGCAATTAAATCAGTTCTTCTTCAATAATTAATTTTAAACAGTTAAATTAATCAATGTTAGACACCATCATGATCCTGACGGTGAAAATTTCGAGTCGTGACAATTTTTATAATTAAAATAACATGATAAATAGTTTATTCTGAGTTTGAATCTATCTAGAATCTAAAGTTTTGAAAAAAATAATGCCTTTTATAGTGTAAATAGTTATAAGGTCATTTAAGTCGTTTTAATAGAAAAAATGGCTTATCAGAACTTTTTAACCAAATAGTTCAGTTGCTTATTATCAGTTTCAACATTTTTATTTAAATATATAATTGTTTATTTATTAAATTAGTTTTAACACTTAAAAATAATTTTTAACACATAATATTTATTAGCTACTTAATCAACTAAGCCAAACGGGCCCTTGATAAGTTTTGATAGTGCCTGCCTATCCAGAAGCAAGCCTCAGACGAGTCTAAAGAAGTCTTCAAAATACTGTTTAATACTTTAATTCTTCTTAAAATTCTTTATTTTCTTACACATGTATTTATCATTCGAATTGAGAGTAATAAATAATAGATGCATCACATATCTTTTTGTTGAGCAACGTTATGGACTGAATAGCAGTGTAGGGCTTGATAGGTAAACCGTGTACATATGCTTTTCTAAATTGTCATCCTTTTCTACGAAGAAAGACACTTTATTGAAATATTGTCATCGTCATTAACTACGTCAATATTAAATGTGCAAACATTAATTGCATGATGTGTCATTCTGGTCACATTTTTCCTTTTTAACGTTGACAAGCTAATAAGTATTTGACTTTGAATTCTTCGATCGATTGAACAACCCACCATAACTTTACCAACTCTCAACGTTCTCTATCTAGAGTTTGATATATCAGAGCAGATAATAAATATTTGACATCTTAGTGCAGTAAAGTTTGTGAAGAATTAATAATCAAATTTGAAAATAGTTTAATAATTTTTGTCCCCACTTAACTTATACGAAAAGTGTGATTAAATGATTAAATTTGTTTATCTTTAATTAAATGTATCGAGTAATAATTGAAAGCCCTTTATTACCTTTAACGGTCTTACTCGATGTAATATTTCAAATTAATTAATTAAATAAACTTTAGATATCGAATAGTCAAACCGGAAAAACTTAGAATAAATTAAATGAATAGCCAAAGTGAACGTTTGAACTTGAACCGTGACATTAGTTATTGTAACTTTTTGAGAAACCCCACAAGTTCTAGAACTTGCTGCAATCATGAAATATGGCTGCGGATATAAACATTTGCCAAGTCAACATAACTTTGTTCTTATTGTCATATAATATACTCGGTTCACTTTTATTTATCTATTATATTAGAAATATATTTTTATTTTTACTTATTTTTTTAACAAATAAAGAGAAAGACAATAATTTTTTTTTATTTTACCGTTATCTTTAATTACTATCTCCCAAATTATTTCTCAAGATTTTTTAAAAACATTATTAGGGTTCCTATAGTAAAATCAACAACAACAAAAATAATAACTTAGTATAACCTCATAAGCGGGGTTTGGGGAAGGTAGTGTGCGCAAACCTTACCCCCTAATGAGTAAAGAGGTTATTTCCGAAAGACTCTTGGCTCAAGAGAAATAAAAAGATAAAAGGAGACAATATTAGTTTCACTACAGGCATAGGAAAAATAGGAATATAAAAAGCTGAAGAAAAATACAAAGCAAAAACATTGGCTAGTAAATAGGTCCTACACCGAAAAGAAAAAATTGTAAGATGCGACATTGCCACTAGCTATATCTTCGATAAAAACCCTACCAGACTAGACTCACAAAGGTACAAAGTAAAGTAAGACTCAACTGCCTCCTAGCCTACAATCGTAATACTCGATCTCCACAACTTGCTATATAGTAAAATATATACTGTAATTATTATTTCTTAAGGGGCGTGAAAATTTTAAAGTAGACAAGTAAAAGTGAATGGAGAGAGTAGATAGTAGTAATTAAATTTGTCGATCGCTGGCCAAATTAAAGAGGTAACTAATAGAACTGAGAATTAAAAAATTCCTAATATTTTTTTATTTCGGACGATGGCTTTCCTAGAAAAGAAGAAGAAGAAAAGGTCTAATGAAGATTTGATGACCGTAAATCTACTGTTAGCTGTTTTTTCAATTGATCATTATAGTTTTGACTTTCGAATATTACAAGTACTATTTCTAAATAAAAAAGTGTAAAAATATGTTAAATGTAAAAAGAAGATTAACAGAGCATCAATACATTGAAAAGTAGTAGAAGCGTACCGTGAAAATATTATTTTCTAAATAAAAATCACAATGTTGAACAAAGAGAGCATCCTACATTCCTACTTGTGTTATCCGGGACCCAACTTAGTTATAACTCGTTGTTTTTTTTAGATGGGCGTCGTGAGCACGAGGAGCTGCAGATCGATGTAGGCCTAAAAAGTATTAAGCTGAGGTGATTAAGCAGGATATGATGCGATTTAAACGTACGGAAGATATAACCCTAGATAGGAGGGTGTATAATTCGATGAATAAGGTTGAAGATTAGTAGGTAGTTACGTATATTCCTTTGTCATTATTAGACTTGTATTTTGTTTGTGTAGGTATGTGTCTACTTGTTATTTCTTTCTCTTAAGTCATTTTACTATATCACTGTTGTTACTACTTATTTTTATTTTATCCTTGATCGCCGATGGTCATCAAAAATAGTCTCTCTACCTTGACAGGGTAGGGTAAAGTTTGCATACATATTATCTGTTTGACTCAAAAAAATTTTAACTTGTTTTAAGCAAATCAATCAAAGATGAAAGGCGTAAATTGTAGTCAAAAATAATGAACTCTCGGATCGTTATAGCAAAAGATAATAGAGATATATTCGGGGTCGGAGAGAAAAAGATCATAAAAGTAAAGAGAGAGAGAGAAAGAGAGAGTAATTTTGTCTATCCTAAGTTCTGCCTATTACATGGCTTAAAATCCTTCTTATATACTAGAGGGTTTCTCTTAATCGCGGGGACGACGAATTAAGGAGTGTCTATTGTGATAAATCTAACGACGATGTGAAGACGTCCCCCATTCCACCATTGGGCCATTCCCTCATACCGACCCGTGGGTTTACGATTGCCTGTCATGCTAGCTATAGGCCATGGTTGGTCACATTCAGACCCATATATTTAGTCCCTCCACTCGTTGATGTCGCAACGAGATGCGTCCTTGGTGAGCGGGCCTGATGCCTCTTTTAGTAAGAGTTTGAATCGGCGAAATGTGACGATGCGACCAGTAAGAGGTGGCACCCTTATTTGGAGGGATATTTAGATGTACACGCCACCTTGGGTGATGTCAGCTCTCGCATGCGTCATCATTGTGCGGGTTTTCGAGGCAAAAAGACTAACGGTTTGGCGCTTGCTTTTTTGCGCTGATTTGAAACATGCTGCCTCGATTCAGGCGCCACCGTACCCTGTAAATAGGTGAAGGGTTCAATTTTATCAAAAACTTTGTCAATTCTTGGGAGTTCTTTAATCTTCTTCTTCTGTTTTCACATTTCCTCATTTTCGTTCCTGACCAGAAGTCTTCTTCTCTTTCTCTCTATTTGTGTGGCTTGCATTCTTTAAACAAAATCATGCCGAGGTCCCCTCGCACTAATGAGGAGGTTCTTGATATCGCTCCGGTGTGTGCGGTATCTTTCTCTGATAGCGGAGAGCAGGAGGTGGATGATGATGACAGTCCTCTTACAGTGGAGAAATTACTACAGAGGCATCCCCTGTCTCGGAGTGACTTCAACAAAAACCCACCCACCACTCTAAGCCATATCCTTTCGGAGATGGATCAGACTCACCTCGATCCTTTCCGCATAAAATATAGTATCCCCGCCCATGTAGAGATGACTCTGGCGGAGGGGGATTTTGTTAACGTTCACAGGCCCGAGTATTATGCTTCCTATGAATATCCTTTTACGATCGGTTACACCCTTCCTCTCTTTCCTCTAGCGGACGAGTTTTGCAGATTCTATCATATTTGCCTGACTCAACTCACGCCATACACACTCAAGTTGCTTATTCTGTTGGCTAAGTACGCAGAATTAGTTGAGCGTGATGTCTCCGTGCACCATCTCTTGCACTTATTTTCATCTAGTTTCCTTAGGGGAACCATGGTGCACCTGAGACTTTGCAGTACAAAAGGGTCAGTGGTCGAGAGAGACGATCGGGCGAGCCGTAAATATTGGTACAAGTATTTCTTCATCAAGACTGAGCACATGGTCTCTAACCCCGCTGGGTTTCCACAGAGGTGGAATAAAACTCGTAAGTACTATAGTTCATTAGATTCCCCATTTTCCGTAAATATTGCTCCGATCGCTTGTTTTGCAGCTATGGCTCGCCCACCCCAGCCCGTTACCGATCTCAGGAACTGGGTCGCTGGCCTGCTGCACCATGCGGAGGAGACTCGAACTTGGACTGCCTTCATATAACGCTATGGCCCTAAGGTTTCCTCATGTAAACTTCTGATTTACTGTGTTGGTGGTCGTGTAACACTGCCTAATCGTATAATTCTTTATGATGACAGGTCGGGGAGCTTCTAGGAATAGGGTGCCAGTCCCTGTTTTTAGATGACCTATTGCTACCATGAACACTGAAGATCTTTTATGTGCGTCTATCCGGGAGGGTCGTCCTCTACTTCTTCAATAGGGGACCACGTCTGTCACTGCAACTATGAGAGATACGGACTCGTTGGTGCCAGCCCCTCATCCTGTCGACAAATCTTCTAATGGTGATGAGTCGTTGGGGAGAAAAAGGAGAAGATTGGAGCTGACAAAGGGGATGGCCACTGAAGCTGAAGGGAGTGGAGCGTCTCGAACGGCCCCGGTGCCCGTGTTTATGGCTGATGACATTTTATCGGGAGATCAACCCACGAGGAGAGAGTCGGCCCTAGAGCTAGTTCTATTCCCACTTCTTAGGAGTGAAAGGCTGGTCTTGAAGAGCCTAGGTTCACTCATGACTTAGTGTGCAAGACCGGCTCTCCTCTTTCAACAATGTTCTAAGAGTGGGATTTTTGCTTTTCTGGATTCGTCTCGTCCCCGCTGCATCGAGGAGTACCTATGCACTATGTTCCGGTTCACTGATAAGGAAGATAGCGTTGGGGTGGGGGTCTACGATGTGATACTAAAGTATGACCGGGGGAGATACATGCTAACTATGGGTAGGAAGCAGGAACCATTATGTAAAACATTTCAGGGGGTTACAGATCTCTTATACTACCATTCGCTGGAGGGGGTGCATCGTCCAATGTCGAGGGCCTCATGTGGAAATGGATGGATCGGGTTCCGACATCTCCCTAGAGGATGTTAATGAGTTTTTGAGTTGCCGTACCAACGTGAAAGTGAGGACGGATGGGTCTGGCCGTCAAGTGATAATTCTGGGGGGTTAAAACTTGTTGCTGAATAGCGAGTAGGTTGCATCGGACCTCACCCATTTTTCCGCCGCTACTGAGAACGAGATGTTCAGGACATTGAATGACGCGAAACTATCTCGGAAGGTCGCCAGCATGGCCTTACAGTTACTTTTCTTTGTGTCGTGGGATTGGTATGGACATGATGTGTTTAACTTTGCACTTTTTTTTGTTAGTCCCTCGTTTTGGAGGTGGAAAGAGATCGTCGTGAATGAAAAAGGACGGACCCCTACAAGAAGATATCAATGAAATACTAGCAGTACCGTGATAAGCATCGGGCGATGCCCAACATCTACTATCAAGATCCTGAGTTCCAATTGTTTGGAGAAGGGCTTAAGCAATGGGAGGCCCAATTAGAGCGTATGGTGTCAAAGCTAGAGGAGAGGGACGCGGAGCTCGTGAGGGCTGTCGCCCGTAACAACGAGCTGGAGGTCTTTCTTAAGGCGAGGGAAGATGAACTTGAGCTGAGTCAAGGGGTGATGGTGGAGAATGCCAACCTACAGCTGAAGGTGGCTGGCTTGAATACCGAGCTAAATGCCAAGACAGTGCAGATCGATGGACTCAAGGGCGAGTTAAATGCTAATGCTAATAAGTTAGCTGCCGCCATTTTCGAGATGATCTCATTGGAAGATGCCCTCAGTGTATCCAGATCGGAACTTACCCAGGAAAGAGAGGCCTTCGGTCGTTGAGTCACGGAGCTTGAAAGGTGTAATGGAGAGTTAGGGGCGAGTTGTCCGCGTTGCAAAGGCAAGTAGCTCCGCCGAGGGCAGAGGAAACAGATCACCGTTCTAGCACCTCTACACCTTGTCCTCTGGCTGGTCAGGGCTTGCCTCGTCACTTGTATGAGATGTGGTATATGTAGAGGCTCGGCTTGAAATATATAGAGCTTTTCATGTCGAGGCCCGGGCGACAGAGGTGGAGGTTCAGACGGTGCATGCTGAAGCACGTATAGCTCGTGAGTCATGTGGATATTACCCTAACACTCTTAATGGGGAGGGTGTATCCTCAGATAACGTGAATCTCCTTGACTGGGACTCGTGGTATGAAGACGCCTATTCTGCTGGAGCCGACGAGTAGTTTTAGTATGTACATTTTGTTTGAGCATTTTTAGACTTTGGTTGTACTAGGGCATGTCCGTAGGGACGAATGTAAATAATATTTTTGTTGTAATATAAAATTCACTTTTTTTGCTTTGTTTGTTCGCCTTTTTCCCTTTTTGGTTTATTTCATGATACTTAGTCCCCATAGGGATGTTTTGACTATTGTTAAAAATATATTTCATCGTGGTTCGATCGAGGTCGAACTAATATCGATGGCATTGGCCATTGGGATATTGCTTCGACCATGGTCGAAGTAGTATCTATCATGGTTCGATCGTAGTCGAACTAATGCTGGAATTTGCCGTTGGGATGTTTCTTCGACTGTGGTCGAAGTAGTATCCGTCGTAGTTTGATCGAGGTCGAACTATTGTCGATTGCCTTGGCCATTGGGATGTTGCTTCGACCGTGGTCAAAGTAGTATCCATCGTGTTTCGATCGAGGTCGAACGCCTTGGCCATTGTGATATTTCTTAGACCGTGGTCGAAGTAGTATCCATTGTGGTTCGATCAAGGTCGAACTAATATCGTTGGCCTTGGCTGTTGGGATATTCCTTCGACCGTGGTCGAAGTAGTATCCATCGTGGTTCGATCGAGGTCGAACTAATGTCGATGGCATTGGCCATTAGGATATTTTCATTTCATATAATAGAGGTTTTTGTTCATATACTAGAGAATTCTTGTTCATACAATGGAAATTTTTGTTCTTACAATGGAGATTGAATTGTGTAGTCCATTCGTCTCTTTGGCCTAGAGATCGTGCCGATGGGCTATAGTGATGAACATCACGCCGATCCATAGGGTATCCTCCTTTCCATCTAGTTAAAAACCTCCTCGAGAAAACCTGATTAGGAGAAAACTCGAGTGAGGGAAAAGGAGTACGGCTAAGGTGACGCCTTTCAAAAGTGGAAGTATTTGAGATGGGCGACGTTACAGTTGTTTTGGAGCAGTTTGGCCTCCATTGTTTCCAATTGGAATGCTTCTTTTGTTTGTTCCTGCTATGATTTTATACGGTCCGTCCTAGTTGGTTCCTAGTTTTCCTCATTCGGGTCTTTTGACGCCAATATTTTGGCCTTGAGGACATAGTCACCGACTTTGAGAGATCTTACCTTGGATTTTTTGTTGTAGTATCTCTTTGCTTGCTGTTTTTGGGCTATCATCCTTATGTGGGCCATGTCTCACCATTCTTCAACTTTATCCAGGTCTTGCAACCTACTTCCGTCATTATCTGCTCCGTTTATATGGGATTATCTCAGACTGGGTTCCCCGACCTCGGCGGGTATGATTGCGTCGGTCCCATAGACCAGTGAGTATGGTGTTTCTCCTGTGCTAGACTTTGACGTAGTTCGATATGCCCATAATACTTCAGGTAGTAGTTCGGGCCATAGCCCTTTAGCTTCTTCGAGCTTCTTTTCCAATATGTTTAATATCACTTTGTTGGAGGACTCGGGTTGGCCATTGGAAGCGAGATGGTATGGCGTGTAGAGTATTCGCTTGATGTGCCATTTTTCAAAGAAATCAGTCGTTCTCTTTCCGGCGAACAGGGGTCCATTATCACAACTAATTTCTTTGGGGATACCGAAGTAACATATACTATTTTTTCATATAAAGGTGATGACATCATGTTCGCGTATTTGCGTGTATGCACTTGCTTCCACCTATTTAGAGAAATAGTCAGTTAAAACAAAAAGAAAATGTACCTTTCCTCGTCATGTTGGCATAGGGCCGACTATGTCCATCCCCTACTTTAGGAAAGGCTATGGCGAGGTAACCGAATGGAGCAATTCTTCTCCTTGACGTATCATAAGGGCGTACTTTTGGTATTGCTTGTATCTCCGAATGTAGTCTGCTGATTCTTTTTTCATAGTAGGACAGTAATAGCCAGTGCGGATGAGGCATCGAACGAGGACGCGATTCCCTGTATGGGCGCCGCAATGACCCTCGTGTGCTTCCTCTAGTA
Organism: Nicotiana noctiflora; assembly: GCA_032618575.1. NCBI lineage: Eukaryota > Viridiplantae > Streptophyta > Magnoliopsida > Solanales > Solanaceae > Nicotiana > Nicotiana noctiflora. The sequence goes on along the minus strand of JASVEL010006330.1, from coordinate 46,152 downwards.
CTTGCCTTGTTTGGTGCGGTCTGAGACATTTGGCTAGGGTCCTGCCGAATGTTCTCTTGTAGAAGTCATGATTTACCAAGCAGTATCGAGCCACTTGTGTCCAGAGTTTGTTGGCTTCCTTTTTGTCTTGCGGGAGTGTTCCGTCCTGTAAGTAGGATACAAGACGATTACGCCAGTCCCAAGTTAGATTCAGAGAGAGTACCTCGACGTCGTCTATGGCTGAATGAAGAAGGGTGACCACGTTCTCATTGTTAATATTCTTAGTGGCCGCATCTAATTTGGCGAGGCCATCTGCTTTAATATTTTATGCTCTAGGGATCTGATCGAAGCAGCATTCGTCAAACTCTGATAGTAGCTTATGGATTTCCGACTGATATCTCTGCATTCTTTGCTTTTTGATTTGGAAAGTCTCGATGACCCGATTTACAATGAGCTGAGAGTCGCAGTGGAGGATGAGCCGTCGGGCGCCGTATTTGAGGGCTAACTTCAGACCTGCAATCACAACCTCATACTCGGCCTCGTTATTAGTCATCTCAGGGCATCGTATGGACAAGCAAATTACTTTGCCATAGGGACTTCGAGGATGAGTCCCAGTCCCGTTCTCGAGCCATTTGAAGCATCGTTGGTGTAGAGGGTCCATAGGTCGGTATATTTGCGAAAGTGCGAAGCGCTTTTTGTTCTACCTCTAGTAGTATCTCTACGCTGAAGTCGGCGACACACCTACGACTTAATGGCAGTTCGCGGTTGGTAAGTTATGCCATGCTCGCCAAGTTATATTGCCCATTTGGCGAGTCTGCCTGAGAGCTCGGGCTTATGCATGACACCTCTTAGGGGGAAGATTGTTATTACTTTTATGGGGTGGCATTGGAAATTGGGTCTAAGCTTTCGTGAAGCTATGACTAGTGCCAGAGCTAGTTTTTCAAGGTGAGGGTACCTTGTCTCAGCTGATATAGTAAATAGGGTATTGTGTACCTTTGTTTTCGCGAACCAAGACCGCACTGACAACCACTTCGGATACTGTCAAATATACGAGCAAACATTTGCCTGGGTTCGCTTTGACGAGTAGTAGTGATGAGGATAATTACGTTTTTAGATTCCTCAGGGCGTCAATGCATTCTTCATTCCATTGTAGCCCGTGATCTTTTCTTAGTATTTTAAAGAACTTGTGACATTTGTCTGAGGATAGTGAAATAAATCTTGACAATGCGGCTATTCGCCCTGTTAGCTTCTGTACTTGTTTCTTGCTGGTCAATACCTTAGGTATTTTGTCAATGGATTTTATTTGATTAGGGTTGACTTCGATCCCTCATTGTGATACGAGAAAGCCTAGGAATTTCCCTGAGCCTACGCCGAAGGTGCATTTTTTCGGATTCAACTTCATCTCGTACTGTCTCAATATCTTGAAAGATTCTTTCAAAATTAATGTGATCTTCCTTCTTTGCCGATTTTACCAGCATATCATCGATATACATCTCCATTGTTTTGCCGAGCTATTCCTTCAAACATCTTGGTGACCAATCTCTGATAAGTGGCCCATGCATTCTTAAGTCTAAACGACATCACTTTATAGCAGTAAGTCCCTTGGTGAGTGATGAAAATTGTCTTTTCCTGGTCCTCTTCAGCCATCAGGATTTGGTTGTAACCGGAGTAGGCATCCAAAAAACTCAATAGTTCGTGTCCTGCTATCGCATCCATCAATTAGTTTATATGGGGTAATGGGAAGGAATCTTTTGGGCATGCCTTGTTTAGATCGGTGAAGTCCATACACATTCGCCACTTCCTGTTCTTCTTTTGACCATGACCACATTGGTGACGCACTAGTGGTACTTCGATTATTTGATGGAACCGTTGGTGAGCAATTTGTCCACTTCTTCACTGACCGCTTCATTGATTGCAGCATTGAATTTTCTCATCGCCTGCCGTACTGGCGGATAGAGTAGGTCGACATTCAACCTATGAGTGGCGATATCCTTTGGGATCCCCGGCATATCTGGGTAGGAAAAGGCAAATAAGTCGGCATTGTTAGTTAAAAATTCATGATACTTACCTGGTTCTGAGAGGTTGTGCCCGATGTAAGCCTTTCTTGTATTTTCAGCATCGTCCAGTTGGACTGGGTCGAGGTTTTCTATAGTTTCCTTGTAGGCTTCTATGATGTCTGGGTCTTTGATGACCTTTGCTGGTGGGTCGGGATTAGTTCCTGACATGGCTAATTGTTATGCCTCCGTGCTTGCTCCTTTCAACTGTTTGGTGTGCGTGTAATCTTGGGCGATCCAATAGCATTCCTGGGTAGTATGCGGTTCACCTCGAATGCTGAATACTCCCCATGGAGTGAAAAATTTGATCACTTGAGAAAAGCTTGAGGGGACGGCTCGCATGGCGTGTATCCATGGGCATCATATGATGGAATTATAGGTTGTTTGTTAGTTCATGATGTGGAATGTAGTTTCCAATGTGACTTCCCCTGCCAAAACAGGCAGCACTATTTCCCCGGATGTCCGCTCTACTACATCGTTAAAACCCGTTAGTGTTATGCAATGCGACATTATTCTATCCCCGAGCCTTATCTGCACGAGGACTCTCGGGTAGATAATACATGCACCGCTTCCATTGTCTACCATGATTCTTTTACATCTTTATCAGCGATACGTAAGTTATAACTATAGCGTCATAATGAGGGAAAGACAAATCATTGGAATCTAACTTTTCAAAGATGATACTGTCTTCGAGGTCGACATACCGTTCATGAGCAACCGTCCATTTGAGTTTGTGTGTGGTGGTGAATTTCACATGGTTGATCACCAAATCATCAGTGCCGCTGATGATCATCTGTATGGTACGTGCCAGCGATGGTGGTTTTGGAGGTCCTTGAGAGGGGTCGCGTCCTCTGGAGAAGTTGGCTTTATCACTGAGTAGTTCCTTTAGGTACCCATGGTTCAACATCCTGACCACCTCTTACCATAGGCCTATGCAATCCTCGGTCTTGTGTCCTCTTTCTTGATGAAATTTGCAGAGGACATTTGACTTTCTTGCGCCCGGGTCCGTTTTCATTTTTGGTGGCCATTGCACCTCCGTGCCCATCTTCTCTTGTGCGTACACTATCTTTGAAGGGGAAACACAAACGTTATGAGCAGATAACATTGGAGGCATACCTCTTTCATTTCAAAGGGGTGCGATGTGTCGTAGCATGACATATGCATGTCTTGGAGGAGGCGGGTTAGATGTTCTGACATAAGGCTAATGCCTTTCTTGATTGAAATGCGGGGGCTGATCCCTTCGCCCATTGTTACGTCAATCCGTCCTCGCCTCGGTTTAGACTGACATTAATTACTGAGTTGGGCTATTAATATCGTCTTCATCTGCCCTTACCTCGGCGCAGTAGGCGTTATGAATATCTTCCCACGTGGTGGGAGGGGGGGGGGGAGTTCTTCATGAGTATGTTGAGAAATTTCTTGGTTGCCTATGATCCGTTCCTATTTAACCCATTTTGGAAGGCCGCGACCGCCATTCCTTCTGACACATTTGGCAGTCCCATTCTTACTCTGTTGAATCGGGCCAGGAAGTCTCGAAGTCCCTCACCCGCTGTTTGCATGATGGCGAAGTTATCGTTGATCCTAGCTTCAACCTTCTTAGCTCCTGCAAGAGCGGTAGTAAATTTGTTCGCCATCTCCTTAAACGTTGATATCGATCGTGTTGGTAGCTGGGAATACCATGTCAATGCTTCTCCTGTCAAAGTCTCACCAAACGTTTATAGCAGCACAAATGGCACTTCCTTTTTTAACAAGTCATTGCACTTTACTGTGGTGACGCAGTGGATTGGATGATCTTATGGATCCGTGGTACCGTCGTATATTCTCGAGTATGATGGAATTTTGGAGGTTTTGGGGATGAGGTGAGGAGCAGCTCCCTCGCTGTATGGTTGTTCGATGAACCTTCCCACATAACGTTTTGGTAGTAGCTTAGGGGCGCCAGGTATTTTGTCAACCCTTTCCTAGTGCTCTTTCATTTGATTGGGAAGTACTTTATTTTAGTTTTTCATTTCTTCTATTTTCTTTAAAATGGTTGTGAGTGCACCGTCACTTACGTCGATGACAGTGCATGTGTTGCTCGTTCGCGTAGCGCCTGGCTTGCCGGTGGCAACTACGATTTCTGCAGTCAGCAAGTCTTCGACATTTCCTTGAGGGGGCTTTTCGAGCATGTTGCTTAGGGCACTTGCCAACCACTCCTCAGGTAGCTTTTTGATCGCTGGCGGTGTTTCTCTCGCAGTGGACGTGGAAGCTCCTTTTTCACGCAAGACTGTCAGATCCTCATATGGAGGGGGTGAGATCTCCCCCTCCAGTGCATCACTTGGTGTTGTATTCTCGGTATCTTCCCTACTGGCTTAGTTGAGGGAGCCTAAGAGGTTGTTTGAGACATCTGCAATCATCTTTAACCTTTCTTCTTTGTCTGCAATTGTTGGTTCTTATGGGGTATGAAGAACAATGATCATTGCTTTTGATATCCTAGATGAGAACTATGATTTCGACTATAGAAATCTCCACATGCGGCGCCAAATTGTTTGATTCAAAAGATTTTTAACTCCTTTTAAGCAAATTAATCAAATATGAAAGGGGTAATAGTCAAAGACAATAAACACTCGGATCGTTATAGCAAAAAAATAATAGAGATATATTTAGGGTGAGAGAGGAAAAGATCATAAAAGTAGAGAGAGAGAGTGTGTGTGTATGTGTGTAATTTGTCTCTCCTAAATTCTGCCTATTACAAGGCTTCAAAATTTCTCTTATATACTGGGGATTTCTCTTAATCACAGGGATGACACATTAATGAGTGTTTACTGTGATAAATCTAAAGACGATGCGAGGACGCCCCCCCCTTCCTCCTTTGGGTCATTCCCTCATACCGACTCGTGGGTTTGCGGTTGCCTGTCGTGCTAGCTATTTACCATGGTTGGTCACATTCAGACCCATACATTACCCTCGTCAAACTTCATTTGTGGGATTATAGTGGATATATTAGTTTTCGTTATTTTGTTTTTTAACCCTATATATAGGTCAAAATATCATGGTATAGCCAGTTTTCACACTGTTCAATAAAATATAGCAAGCGTTTACCAAGTCAATGAAAAATAGCCACTATTTTGCTGCAACAGGGACTGGTCCCGTATAATGTACGGGAATTCTGGTGCATTTGTGTACGAACTCCAGCATATTATGCTGGACCGGTATACTTTGCTAATTCTTGTAAAATTTGCGAGAAACTGGAGCACCAGTGTTCCAAACTCAGTATATTATCCTGTAAAATATGCGGGAGTTTCAACATAATTATGCTTGAATTCCCGTAAAATTTACGCGAGTTCCAGCATAGTTATCCTGGAACTCCCGTAAAATATGCGGGAGTTCAAGCATACTTATGCTGGAACTCCCGTAAAAATTGCGGGCGTATTTTCCGAATTTTGAACAGTATTTTCGCTTAGATTTTTCTTTACATAAAAAGTGGCTAAATTTCGATGACTTTTAAAACTTGGCTATTTTTCAACGACGAGTGGTAAATCTGGCTATTTTTAAATTTCTCACTATATGTAGTACATAATTATCTTTTTGTTGAAAAATTGATATTATGACTTTGATGAAATTAAAGTTGATGACCAATCTGTAAAATTATTCCATGTTCTAAGTCATTGTTGTTGTTTATCTATTATCTGACTTACTACATTATCCTAGTTTGAGAGGAGTCTTGAAAAGTTATTTCTCATATTATTGATCTTTGACGCGTGTGATTCTAACTGTTAATTTCAATGGGAAAACAGAAAAGAAGCCAACTATGGAAGAATCTTCGAGATAAAATTATAAAAGAAAAATAATTATCAAAAAGATAATATATCCCAGATTTAGGTTTAAATATTCCCTCCCTTTCAATTTATGTGAACCTATTTCCTTTATAGTCCGTGCAAAAAAGAATGACTCATTTCCTTATTTGGAAATAATTTACCTTTATGCAATGATTTATAGCCACACAAAATAAAGGTGCTTCATTTTATACCACAAAATCAAAAGTCTTCTCTCTTTTCTTAAACTCCGTGCCCAGTTATTTTTCAATTGTTGATTAATTAATATTAATAAAAGAGCAAAGCAAGAAAAATACGAAAAATTGTTTTCTAGTGTTGTGGATTCTGGCAGCCAGGCTGCCACTAGCCTAGCAACACATTGGCACGTTATGGTCAAATTCGATAGGCTTATTCATAGCCACGAGCAGTCCAAAATCTTTACGAAACTAACATTAAATCTCAACCCTCCATTTTCTTGATTTTGAAGTTTCAACGTTCCAAAATCCACTGCTTTATCCTCTCTTTCGTCCTACTTTCTTGGCTGCCCCACAAACAACTAGTATACAACACTTCCAGATTCTCAGTGTTGCCTCCTCCATTCCACTCCCCCTTATTTATTAATAAACCTGATTATACCCCCCTCTTTCAAATACCATTCTCTCTCTCTCTCTCTCTCTCTCTCTCTCTCTCTCTCTCTCTCACACACACACACACACACACAGAGTTCATAGGTTTCTCCGTTTGTGGGGTACTCTGCGTTGACAAAAAGGTTTGTTCTTGATCTGGGATTCTGTTAAATTAATGCCTTTTTAAGCTCTTAGATGCTTGTATTGAAATGGGGTTCTTTGTTTTTTTTATAGTTTATTTAAGCTTTTGAAAATTGGGGTTTTGTGTTAGATCTTATGTTTGACTGTAATGTAGCTAATGTACATGAAATCTGATTCAAATTTGTTTTGTTTTGCTCCCTCTTGATTTTGGTTGCAGGAGCTTCTCTAATCTTGGACTGAGTGAGGTACTCCTTTGAAATTCTCCATGGTTGTTAGATCTGGCTGTGTTTTAGGAATCGTTTTTGTTGTTAAACCCTTTGACCTTATAATAATTCAATCTTGAAAATCATTTATTAAGCAAAAAAAAGTTCAATCTTGAGCTGTTGGTTTTATTAGTTTTGGCCTTTTGGGTAGGGAAAAGTTTTTGAGTTCCATCAAAATGAGTGAATCCAAACCAGAAGCCCAAGTTAGTAATGCCCCTTCTTATTCCAGAAACTTCCCTGATTTCAAACAATCCGTGAAACTGAAGTATGTGAAACTTGGATATCATTACCTCATTACTCATGGAATGTATCTATTTTTATCCCCTCTAGTTGTTGTACTTGCTGCTCAACTGTCTACGTTCTCGCTTAGTGACATATATATTCTTTGGGAGCAGCTTAGGTTCAATCTCATATCTGTCGTCATATGTTCCACCCTTTTGGTTTTCCTGTCTACCCTCTATTTCCTAACCCGTCCTCGCCCTGTATACCTTGTTGACTTCTCGTGCTATAAGCCTGAAGATTCTAGGAAATGCACCAGGCAGATTTTCATGGAGAGGTCAAAGTTGACTGGTTCATTCCCTGATGAAACTCTTGAGTTCCAAAGGAAAATTCTTGAGAGGTCTGGACTTGGTGAATCAACCTATCTACCTGAAGCCGTGTTGAGGGTGCCACCAAATCCTAATATGGCCGAAGCAAGAAAAGAAGCTGAGATTGTTATGTTTGGTTCCATTGATGAACTCCTTGCTAAAACCGGTATTAAGCCAAAGGATATTGGAATTCTAGTAGTAAATTGCAGTTTGTTTAATCCAACACCGTCATTGTCTGCAATGATTGTGAACCATTACAAGCTTCGCGGAAACATTGTTAGCTACAATCTCGGTGGAATGGGTTGCAGTGCTGGTTTAATATCGATTGATCTTGCGAAAGATCTTCTTCAAGTCCATCCCAATACTTATGCTTTGGTGCTCAGCATGGAAAACATCACTCTGAACTGGTATTTTGGGACTGAGAAATCCATGCTCCTTCCGAATTGCTTATTCCGGATGGGAGGCGCTGCTGTATTGCTCTCCAACAAAGGATCTGAGCGAAGAAGATCAAAGTACCAGTTGGTTCATACTGTCAGAACTCACAAAGGTTCTGATGACAAGTGCTTTTCTTGTGTTTACCAAATGGAAGATCCCAATGGAAAAGTTGGAGTATCGCTGTCCAAGGATTTGATGGCAGTAGCTGGGGATGCGCTAAAAACCAATATCACTACATTGGGTCCTCTTGTGCTTCCTATGTCCGAGCAGTTGCTTTTTTTTGCAACGCTCGTGGGAAGAAAACTGTTGAAGATGAAGATCAAGCCTTATATCCCAGATTTTAGATTGGCCTTTGAGCATTTCTGCATCCACGCTGGCGGCAGAGCTGTGTTGGATGAAATTGAGAAAAACCTACAACTTACTGACTGGCACATGGAGCCTTCAAGGATGACATTGTATCGATTCGGAAACACCTCAAGTAGCTCTCTCTGGTACGAATTGGCCTACTCGGAAGCTAAGGGAAGGATCAAGAGGGGAGACCGAACTTGGCAGATAGCATTTGGTTCAGGGTTCAAATGTAACAGTGCAGTTTGGAAAGCTTTACGATCCATTAATCCAGCCAAGGAGAAGAACCCGTGGATGGATGAGATCAACCAGTTCCCTGTGGATGTTCCAAGGATTGCAAAAATATAACAATCCAATGGAGCTTTCATTTAGCTTAGTGTTCCCAAAATTGTTGGGGAATTATTCTTTATCTGTTGGCATGCGCTGTTCAGTCGTTTCCTTTTTGTGTTTCGAAAGCTAGTCTTTAGCTGATGTAATTCTATTGAGAAGCTGAGATAGGGAATTGTACTTGGTTTCAATTGCAATGAGGATCAATCAAGTAAGTGTTTTTCTCATTTTGATGTTTCTTGGATATTGAGTTTAGGGTCATTGACTTGGTGGTAATTTGGAGTTGGAGGGGGTAATTGCTGAATATCTGTCAGTTGATTTTTATCATGTAATGCTCTCATTGTTTTAATCTACACTGGTGATGTTGGAGCAGAGCAGTTGTGTTATTGCTTTCTGCAATAAGTTTGCTTCATCTGCATTTCCCTATTATTTTTTGGCTAGCGAATGCAATTAATTTCGGCAAAAAATGGTGTTTTCTTGTTTATCCTGTTTCAAACAAGCAACTAATGTCCAAGGAAAGAAAAGGGATCTAAGGCAAGGGATGATATTTAAGGAAGGATTCAAATTTTACAGAAATAAATAGAAGGTGAGAAATGTGCTTTAAAACAAGAACCTCGACGTAACACAATTCATTTCAACTTGTTAGGTTTTGTCATCCTCAATCCATTCAATCTTTTGATGGCTCCTGTGTTTTATCATTCAATGTCCACAATCTACAGGTTAAGAAGCAGATTTAAGCTCCTGTGTCCAAATTTATTTTAAATGTACATAAAAAAGGTTAATTCCCTACTCAAAATATTGACTTGTGTTGTTAATAATAAAGGTGTGATCTCTTATTTAAAATGGTAATTATGTTTGTTTCTGAGATATGATTTTTTTTATACGCAGATAAAAAACGCCTATTAAGTTGATCTTAATAAACTCAAAAGGGATCAAACTGAACAAATGCAGATTCCTAACAAATTATATAAGTCATTATAAAGTAGAGCATACATTAAAGAAAATCGTGACACCTATTATCTTCAAATCCTAGTTCCTATCACCCAAAAATGAAAAAGAAGAAAATGGAAATATGCCAAAGCGCGTGAAATTGTGAAAGGTTATTTTTTTGAAACACAAGTCAATGTAATTCGATAAGATTTGTGACCAATTGAACATGAAATTATGAATAACTGAACAACACAAACATGTCTTATAAATCTGTCATTTGTTAGCATTATTTTAAAGAGACAAAAACACAAATCGATATTATCTAAGAAAATTTTATAAAATCCTAGTAGCAATCCGTGATTAACAAATATAGCAGCTACTTAATTACATCCCTTAATGAAACCCATAATTTTGATCGTGAATCACGTTAAAAAAAAAAAAAAAAATTTCCAAGCGTTTCAGTTCCTAAAAATCCTTCCAAAGAATTAGTACATCAAATCCTCAATAACTCCTATAATCAAGACACCCTGGACTTCCTCAATTTCATGCCATCACCTAAATCACATTCAATGCTAACATACCATCCCCTCCTCTCCCAAACACAAAAGTATAATAATAGTAAAACAAAAGTATATACTATTATTATACCTATATACAATTAAAATACATGACATATTATATTTATTTATTTGTATTCACTAGGTACAAAAATTGTATGTGCTTTATCTTCAAAATACGTGGTATATTCTATTTATCTAATTGGGTTTAGTGAGTATGTACTTTATTTGAGATTATGATATAATTTCTCTCTCTTTCTCTCTCTCTCTCTCTCTCTCTCTATATATATATATATATATATATATATATATATATGCAAATCTCCTTCTTTTTATCCCTTAAGTAAATAAAAGAAGAGTTGTGTCTCCCTTGATTTGTAGATTAGTTAATTTTTATAAGTAAGAGGAGAGAGCGGGTAAAAGATAAATAAGGATAAACATAAGATTCCTTAATTTGTGCAATCAGTTGTATGTATAACTTTTTATAATGCCACAATCCTAGTTTACCAATTGTGAACACATCATGACGACACCTAGTATTCGCGACTAGGTAATCCTAACACCTTGCGGAAGTAATATCATTTGCGAAAAATTATAATCAAAACTAAATAACAGGAATAATGTTTATAATTGCCTCCTCGCACATACACTTTGACACTTAGCATTCTGAAACTATCCCAAAGATCCGGAAACCCACGACTAACATAGGCTATGAAGATCATAAGATACGGCTCTAATATCCGGAAATGTCTACAACAACTCAATATAAGAAATGAACCCTCTAACTACAAGATAGAGTAGAAGGAGACTCTTCGATCTGCGGACGCGGCAGATGTACCTCAAGTCTCCGAATATAACGCCTGGATCACTGATAATGTGCTCGATCAGATGTACCTAGATCTGCACAACAAAAGTATACAAAAGAGTAGCATGAGTACACCACATCGGTACTCAGTAAGTGTCAAGCCTAACCTCGATGGAGTAGTGACGAGGAAGATCAGGGCCCTACTGAAAATAATATGATAACAATATTGAAATGTGTAAAGCAGTAAATAATCTGAAATGACAGCAAAATAGAATAGAACCTACAAGTGACTAGTAATTAAAGCTAACAAGGAAAAATAACATAACAAGTGTCCTTCAGTTGTCCGCGAATCTCCCGGGAATTGAACCCGCAGTCCACTCATCTCAGCAACAAGGATCTCCGGGAATTGAACCCGTAGTCCACTCATCTCAGTAACAAGGATCTCTGAGAATTGAACCTGCAATCCACTCATCCCAGTTACAAGGATCTCCGGGAATTGAACCCGCAATCCACTCATCTCAGTAATAAGGATCTCCGAGAATTGAACCCACAGTCCACTCATCTCAATAACAAGGATCTCCGGGAATTGAGCCCGCAGTCCACTCATCTCAGTAACAAGGATCTCCAGAAATTGAACCCGCAATTCACTCATGTCAGTAAAAAGGATCTCCGGGAATTGAACCCGCAGTCTACTCATCTTAATAACAAGGATCTCCGGGAATTGAACCCGTAGTCCACTCATATCAGTAACAAGGATCTCCGGGAATTGAACCCGCAGTCCACTCATCTCGGTAACAAGGATCTCCGGGAATTGAACCCGTAGTCTACTCATCTCGGTAACAAGGATCTCCGGGAATTGAACCCGCAGTCCACTCATCTCAGTAACAAGGATCTCCGGGAATTGAACCCGCAGTCCACTCATCTCAGTAACAAGGATCTCTGAGAATTGAACCCAGAGTACACTCATCTCAGTAACAAGGATCTCCGGGAATTGAACCTGTAGTCCCAAAGTAAATGCGCAACCAACATTAGAGGAATATTCATGAATTTAAGTACATCAATACAAAACAATAAATAATAATGGCCTAGCATGCCCCACATAATCACATTTAAGACAACTTAACAAGTAGGAAACATGGGTCAATTAAACATGCTCTTCTATGCTAACGCAAGCTATAATAGCAAGTAAAGTAAGGCAATCATGAAAGAAAATCCAAATAAAGTATTTAAGTAAAAATCTGGGTTCTCAACAATTAGCTCAAGTACGCGCTCGTCACCTCACGCACAAGGCATTCAATTACCAAATATCACATCCTAAGGGACAAAGTCCCACACACAAGGATAGACAAGCCACTGTCACGACCCAAACCCCGGTTGTGATGGCGCCCAACACATTGCTAGGCAAGCCTGACCATGTTTTCCAGATAACCAGCTAATTATTAATTAATAATGATCCATTAGAGTTAACAGCCTGTTTTTATAACAGAAACCACAAATGCGGAAACAAAATACATGAAGTACAGCCCAACGAATCCGGTGTCACGAGTCTGAGCCTCTAACATAAGGAAAATACCCTATACAATCCAAGTCTAGACATAGTAACAAAAACATAAAAGGAAGAAAGGAGAGAGAGAGATCGGGTCCTGCGGACGCCGACAGCTACCTCGATGTCTCCTCAGATAACAGTAAAATGGCAGCTGCAGATAGCTCAACTGTCCTCCTGAACACCTGTAGCTGCACATAGAGTGCAGGGAGTGAGGTGAGTATATTTCAACTCAATGAGTAGCAATAATAAATAATAACTGAAAGTAAGAACACCTGCATTATCACTAAACAATTCTAAGAATAACCATACAGGTAAGTCATCTCTATAATGATAAGCCCGGTACCCAGTATCTCTGTTGCTAGTTGTACTCTTCACTAAATAGACATCTCATACGAACCATATAGTCTTTATTACCACCAACTATCTTTAGATCTATATCCACCTCGTGATTCTACCATTACTGCGGCGATTAGGCAGTTAAACCTTCTCAAGACCGTACTTATCAACCGAATGTCAGAACCTAGTGCACCCCTATATGCACAATTGAATATATCTCTCAATCCTTTTGCATTATCGATATGGATGACATGCGGTAACAATGGTTGAGTGAATTCTCGGCTCCCTTATAATCCCTCTGTAGCATCAGGAACAGTCGGCACATACTTAATACCAAGTGAGCAATTTCAATACACGAGTGGATGCAAAAGAACACATGATATAGGCTACAACTGAATAAATGACGCACGATAAGGAATGAAATGAAGTGGAATTTTTTTAACGGTAACATAGCCTCTCGTAGATAAATACAGACGTCTCCGTACCGATCAGCGAGACTCTAATAAACCGGCATGTGTCCCATGACTCACATGAACCTAGAGCTCTGATACCAACTTCCGCTTCTGCGAACCTGGGCTCGCTTCTGCGGAATTTGCCCGGACAGCCCCTGATCGCTTGTGCGACCTCCTGATCGCTTGTGCGACCTCCTGATCGCTTGTGCGACCTCCTGGTCGCTTCTGCGGGGCCACTTCTACGGTTCCCCATCCACAGAAGCGAAAATCTCTGCTGCAGCACACCAGCAGTCCAAAATCTTCAAAAACTCTTTCGTAGACCCTTCAAAATATCCCGAGGCCCCCGGGACCTCAACCAAAATACAAATCCACTCTAAATCATCACACGAACTTGTTCCAATCATAAAAATATACCCTCAAACACACGAATCATCAAATTAAGGTCGGTTCAAGCCTAAGATTCAACCAAAACTTCTGAAACCTACATTATATCAAAAACCAGAACAAACGATGTCCGAATGACCTAAAAATTTGTAGACATATCCAAAATTACCTAAAAAAGCTACTGCAACTGTCGGAATTCCATTTCGACTCCCGGATCATAATCTCACCTATCGATCGGATTTCGCCAAAATTCCAACTTAGCCAATTCAAGCCTATTTCTACATCGGACCTCCAAATTCATTTTCGATCACTCCCCTAAGCCACAAATGACCTCCCGAAGTTAACTAAATCATCAGAAATCGATTTCAAGCCATCTAACTCACAAGTCAATATCCGGTTGACCTTTCCAACTATTCCTTCAACAAAGAGACAATTTGTCTCATTTTCCTACCAAACTCGGTCCGAATTGACTAAAACTCGCCATTCACATATATTGAAACATGAACAAGCATATAACGGGGGGGAAACGAGACGGTAACTCATGTGATGACGGACCGGGTCATCACATTCTCCTCAACTTAAACCAACGCTCGTCCTCGAGTGGACCCAGAGTTGTACTAGAAACAGCCCAATAGCTGAATGACCTTACCAAGCATATACTCCGGTTGATCCCATGTCACCCTATCTCACATAAGCCCGATAACACAATATAGCTGGAATTTCACAGTCCATCCAAACCATAAACCACAATGCACTTCCCGAGATCATATACCAAATTCGAATCCCACATCTATACTCAGAATACGCATCTAGTACTGGTTCATGTCATGTTATACAGCTATGAATACGGCTGAGGGTATGTGTTCAACATGATATATTAAAAGGCTTTTTTGGGATTCATCTCGGGCTCGCCCCGAAGCAGAGCACGATCAAAACGCCTTGAGACTCATGCGAGAGGCTTAGTTCTCTGAGGCTTATGCCCCCAAGCGCCCGACGATGCGCCCTAAACACGCCTAACACTCAACGCTCGGAACTCGCCCAACAATTCCAATACAATTTGTTGAATTCACTAATTCGCACTGTTAACTCTCAAAATTCTTTAACAAATAAATGATTAAAACTCTTTTTATTTATAGAACTATGAAATTGTGAACAATTTAAATAACGAAACATATTATTGCATATTTACTAATTGAGAACATAGTGAGGGGTGAATATTATTTGAATCTTTCTTCTAAAAATAGATAACCAAAATATATATCTTTCTTGATAGATCTTCAAGTCTTAGTTCTATGTCTCTCAAAAATATCATACAAATTTTATTTTTTTATTTAAAAATAATTTTATTTTAAAAAATAATTTATATTTATTCATGATGGAATAATATTTTAAATTACAGTATTGAAAAATTTATTGTATATTTTTTTTGTGACAATAAATTGTAAATATTACCATAATAAACCAAATAATTACAAACTAATAACAGCCAGTTGTTCCAATCCACCAGGATCAGAATCTCTCTAGCTCTCAAAAAGCAAACAATAAACTGTTATCAGTTTTAACAAGTCTAACTACGTAACCTTCGTATCAAAATTGGGCAATTTCTTGTTCTTCTAGATCATGCTAACAAACTAATCCTCTCCCTAAGGATCTCAATAAATGCATTATTTACATTGATCTTCCTAAAAATACATTATTTATTGTGTATTTACTATAATATATTTTAAGTAATTATAAATTTTAATTGTTCGAAAGTTAAAATTTAAAAGTTGGAGTTAGTTTATATTTCATAGTAACTTTAACAGTATTGTATTATTTATACTTGTAAAATATGCTAAATATTTTATTTTATATGAATTTTTTTAATTCTTTTTAGTTTTTTTGAACTTTTAATACACCTTTTATATTATATTGTGTTATAATGCTATATTATTAATTCATAAATTTAAAAAATTAAATCCGTGAAACTTATGCCCCATATCTTTAAACTTTCGCTTCCCCGTATTAAGTAAAAGCCCCACCTCGTACCCTCGTCTTTTAAATACTATTTGTCAGAACTTTTTAAATTAATTACTGCTTCAACTATATGCGATAAATAGGGTGGTATAGTACTAATTTTCCGGAGGTAACATGCGGCCGGTGACATTCAATTCTTTATGGTGTTGACTCGGTTTCCCTCTATATTTATCTCCAAATGCCTACAATTTCTGACGTTTAATATTCATTTTTTTAAAATTTTGGGTTTTTTTTACTTGCTTCTAGTTTATATAAGTTAAAAAATGATACGTTTGGTGTTACAATTTATTACAAAACTAGGAAATTTGCAGAAAACACCACTAAATTTAAAAGTAATATTTATTTTTAAATTTTAGTATGAAACAGATAATTTTTTCAAATTATGTGAATAATAAAATTAATTCTCCTTAACACTATAAAAATTTCTGTAGAATTAGAGCTTAAATGAAATAAATACTTGATTTTTGTTCTTTTTTGCTTTCATTAGATAGTGAAATAATCTTGCATAATTTCTCTTCAATTCAAGTAGAGGAAAATGAAATGAAAAATATAAACCCAAAAGTAAGGGGAAAAAGGAGTTTCTATTTCGTTTCCCTTTTTATTTTTTTTACTTCCTTTTTCTTTCTCTATCTATTTTTTAATTTTGAACACCAATTACAGACATTCCCTTTTTCCTTTGCGATTTATGTTTTAGGGGAAGTTACGCACTTTTATAGCTCGACTAAAAATATTAATAATCCCTAAAATATACATAAATTATACACTAATTATACACTATATATATATATATATTAAACTTCTTTCGATTTTTATTCTTTTCCTTATATCCCTCTTTTTGCATTGCTAAACTTTGACCGGTTCTTCATGGTTACAAATTTTATGTTCTTCTTTTAATTCTCTGCATATTAAATATATAATAATTTTTACTTATATTTCAATTTTATCGTTACACGTGTTATAAATAGAGAAAAGTAACCCTCTAAGAGAATTTGTAACACATCTCCTTCGGCATCTTCCTAAAAGAAATTAATTGTATGAGTCACATTGGAAGAACAAATTGTATGAGTCTCTCATACAATTTTCTCTTTAATATTTTTAAGTTTCGGTCATATTGGAAATCTTTTTGACAGTTAGAATAGTTTTCATTGAAAGTATGTAGACTAATTTTCCGGTAAAGCTTATCTTCAAATATATGCACTAACTATTATTGATATAGTAGAGGGAATAAGAAGTATAAATTGTTCTAAAAAAATAGAAGACAATATAATTGACATTAGAAACTGAATATTTTGACAGACCTGCTTTCACATCAAGAAAATTCATATATTATAGTTAAAAATAGGAAGGTGTACTTCCAGGTCCCAAATTAAAATAAAATAGCATAGAACAACATCAATAGAGAAACATATGATTATCAGCTAAACACATATGAATGAATCACCAAAAAGTAAAAATAAGGAAAATTAAATTAGTCCGCCAAATCAGAGAAATAAAAAAGAATAAATAGTATTTGAAAACAATCTTTATCAGATAAAACACATCAATGTACTACCCAAAACAATTAGGTAAAAATTAATTACATCAAATATAATATTCTAGGCCAATAAATTGAAAAAAAATATAGAAAGAAGGAAAAAAGGTTCTAAGCGATCAACCTGGTATAAGAATAAATTGAATTTATCGTTTCAAGAAACTTGTCTCTTTCTTATTATTTTACCATGATTAATAGTGAGAAAGCAACAGGAAGAGATTTCTATCACTTAAAAAAAAAGTAAGAGAGAGAATTCTAAAGCTCTACCTGATATAAGTCCTTCATTTGAGTATAGATAATTTTTGCTCATTACTGCTTCTAATGAATGTCAAAGTTATCTCTTCTCCTATATATATATATATATATATATATATATATATATATATATATATATATTGCCTTGTTAATGCAAACTAAGGTGTAGTTGGAGGAGCAAGTTTATTATGGTGTTTCGGCTAAAAAGGAAACAAACCGAAGGATTGACAATTAGGAAGATGAATGGAATATTAAAACCAATTTGTAGAAGAGAAGAACCATTACCGTTACTATAAACCTTTTCATTGTTCAGAACGTCGACATTATTTGCATGACAACGTTTCAGGTATAGATATGTGTAATTGATTGTTAGAGTCAGTTACAAAATACATAATTATAGAAAATAAAACAAGAACCAAACAATGAGAGAAAAAACAAAAAACGTGAGAAAAAAGATAAATAACAATCCTAGTCTATAAGAGGTGCCAACTCATCACTTTTATTCTATATATATATATATATATATATATATATATATATATATATATATATATATATATATACACTTAGAGCTTGTTTGAGCAAGCTTATGGGAATAGTTTTTCTGCTTTTGTGAAGAAGCAGAAAATTTTAGCTTTCTTCAAGAAGCAGAAGCAGAGCATTAATTTATTCAAGACAAAATCATTTGTATAATAAATTTATATTTGTCAATTATCCCATATTGATTTAAATTTTTATTTTATTTTATTTTTGTTTCAAATTTTTATCATTCTTTAAAATACATGAATTATGTTGTAATTTTCCAAATTCTTTATTGACTTTTCGTGTTTTTGTTATGTTCTTTGTGTAATGTCTTGTAACTTACCAAAATATCTTTTTTTTTACACTAAACTAAATTATCTACACCCTTCTTTGGATTATCAATTCTCTTCATTTATAATTTCTTCTCATAGGCTATTAATTCCTGAATTTTTAAAACAGTTATCAAATCTTATTTGTGAAAATTACCTAAAAATAGGTAATACATTTATAATCATATTATTTACTAGTAAAATGGTAAAGTTAAATTTATACGCGGTTTCTAGACAAGTGAATTAATTCGATCCTAGAATAATAAATGAATTGAAGAAATATGTAACACTTAGCCTTGATATGAAAGATAAAATAGCAGAAATAGTAATTTCGGGTGCGAAGATTCCGGGCATAGCAATAACGAAACCAAAAATTAAGAAGATAAAATTGTGTAGAGCTTTGACTAGATTATAGCATAAGTTTGCCAAAGGAATCCCCTTACAATGATAATAGTGCTCACTATTTATAGATACACTGGATGAGGTCCTAGGATCAAACCCCTCTTCAATGCCAATTGTGAGGACCATTGAATGATATGTAACGGCAGTCATGAATGCCATATTATTTTGTAAGGGACAGTGTATATAGTGATGTTGAATATTCTTCATTGAAATCCAAAAGAAGATGAAGAGGCATGCTGATCAAAATCGTCGCTTTGTTAAATACCAAGTAGGCGATAAAGTGATGGTCAAAATTTCTAAGCAGTACTTGTTTGCAAGGGTCCATGACCATCGCCTATTGCAAAAATACATTGGACCCTTGTCTATTGAAAGACGCATTGGAAAAGTTGCGTACCGGGTGGATACCCCAGCCTGATGGAAAGTTCCCGCTTTCCACGTCAGTCTTTTCAAACCTTTTCGAGAAGACATGGAGGATCCTTCACGGAGCTAACTCATAATGCCCAGTATTCGAGGCCCCAATTCAACCGAGAAAAGGCGTGCTCAATGATCGAGTAAGTCATGCCTCAAGGAATGATCACCAAGAGTTCTTGGTGAAATGGAAAGGCTGTGATGCAGAGGAGAATACTTAGGAGAAGGGAACAAACTTCAAAGCCTACAAAAGCCTTATTGATGATTATTTTTCAAGTAAAGCACCGAGGATTTTGCCAACTCAAGTGGGGGAGAATGTCATGGTCGGTTTTCCAGCCATGCTCTATGACCCCTTAGATGCACCCCATGGCGTCCTAGCAAGCCTCCCTACGCCTAACGCCATGGACGACCCCGTGGTCTTGACTCTCCCAGGTGACAAATCCACATGTGCCTCTATCACCCCCATCGATAGCTCACGCCAACGCCCACCTGCAAGGATATGACAGCAACATCGAGCGTGCAGAGATCGCCGCACGCACAGACTAGGATGTCAAAGACAATGTTGCTGACAATGGACCTATTTCTACCCTGTAGAAAACTAAGTCCTTTTCATTGCAAATGTAGAGTAGCTTTATTTCATGTACTTATATTATGCTCCTTGAAATTAGTTAGGTCAAGTCTTGTAACTTTAGTTTTTTCTAAGCATTATTAGGGGGATCAAGAAATCAAACTTTCTAGCAGGCAAGCAATTCTCTGTAATGATATCTCTCCCACTCGACACAGTGTTGTCTTTTCGTAATAGCTTTCATTAATTCAATCAGACTTCCTTTCATTCTCAATTCTCTTTTTTATTCTCTCCATTGCTCTTGACATTAGTTTCTTGTGCAGCACTGACAATCTAGTCTGGCATATGGAGGTAACCTCAGTTGGTGAAAAGTAACTATATGGATATCGGTTGCTTAGCCTTATGTTGCCCTTCCAAGGAATCTTAGGAAGGCGCCGCGTAATAGTCGGTATCAGACGTAATAGTTGGTATTGGAGCCTAGGCTCGATATCGAACGAGGGAATACATTGTCATTGCTACCATTTCTGACCAGGTGAATCATAGGTATCGCATCGTGGCCCTTGAAGAGACGATTGACGTATTATGGCCCATCGTAGATATGGTGCCTGAACAAAGAACCAGCCTAGTACAAAGGTTAGACTACCTGGAACGCAGAATGCTCCAGGCCGAAGTTGACATAAAAAATATCATATGCGACTTTAAAGGAGATCGGCAAACAACATTCACAAAGGCAGCCAAAATTTTTGATAAATTTGAGGGCCTCCAAAAGGAGTGTGCCGATGACTTTAACCTATAGGGCTTAAGAGGCAGAAATGGTGACTGCCATACAGCAAACTATAGACAATTTGATAAGCCATCTCAATGTTATCAATGTTGCTCTACAAGGCTTGCTTCTAGGAGGCAGAAACCAAATCGAGGGTGCACTGAAAATTTCTGAACCAAAGCTATACAATGGATCTCGGAATGCCAAAGAAGTGAAAACTTCATCAAGGTGGTGTTAAAGTCTAGTGGCATGTGAAATACGGATCCATCAGGGCCGGTAAAGACGCTCTTGATACATGGGCAAAATTGAAGGCATCCAAATGCCTATAGTTCTTATCCAAAAATGTTGAGTACAATGCAAGGAGAAAGATAAGGGAGCTCTGCCAGACCAAATCAGTGCAGGATTATGTGCGAGAATTTTCTGCACTCATGCTGAACATACATGACATGGGGGACAAAGACAAACTCTTCACATTTCTAAAAGGGTTGAAACCTTATGCCTGTATGGAGCTACAAAGACAAAGGGTGGACACTTTACCCGAGGCTATCCAAGTAGCAGTGTTCCTTAGGGGCTATCAAGTGGAAGCTAGGAAAGATAGGCCTTAATAGCGTGTTCGAGGGGGCTACAAAGGGGGACAGCCTAGCACTGGTGGCCCTAGCAGAGGTAGAGGAGATCGGTGTGCAACCAAATCTAAGGCTCCCTCCTCATGTAGTACTAGTGTTGTATCTAAGAACAACGATCGGGGGAGGAAACCCCCTTCAGGGTGCCATCATTATAACAGGGTAAATTGGAATAATGAATATCCACATGCATAGATGAATGCCCATCAAGCTTTTGATGATGGGACGGATGACGACGTCGATAATGCTAACTAGACCAAACCAGTATGTGCCTTCAATGAAATTGTTGGCTCTATTATTTAGGATAGCGGGAACTAGTTTCTGTAAGAAAAGTACCCATGCCCAATCACCAAGAAAGGGAAAAAGAAGGAGGATAAGCGGACTCCTCTTAAACAAGAGAAAACCTTAATGTTCATCAAAATAAAGGTAAATGGCAAGCCCATTTGGGCGATGATAGACACGGGTGCTACCAACAACTACTTAGCCTCAACTTAGGTGGAGCACCTTGTTCTAGTTGTAGTAAAGCACAAGGGTCGTGTCAAGGCTATCAACTCACCACCCCAGCTAATAGGTGGAATAGCCAAAGAAGTACAGCGAAGCTTGGCCCATATGAAGGAAAATTCAACCTGCACGTGGTGATCATAGACGACTTCGAGTTGATAGTTGGTTTGGAATTCGTGAGGCAAACCAATACCATGCCTGTACCATATGCTGACATGCTATTGATGATGGGATCAGAGGGGGCCAAGCCCTGCATTATCCCGTGCATGCCCATAAAGATGGCCGCTAAGAATATCTCGAACTTGCAGTTGAAGAAGGTGGTCAAAAGAAATGAACCTACGTTCTCTGCTACCTCTGTATTGAAGATATAAAACAGTCCTCGGGTCCCATTCCTGCACCCGTGAAGGATCTGCTACTAGAGTTTGAAGACGTCATGCTAAAGTGATTCCACCTAGGCACACTATGGACCATGAGATTGTGTTGGTGCCTGGAGCGAAGCCACCCGCCAGGGCACCTTATAGAATGTCACAACCCAATCTCATGGAGCTTCGGAGACAATTGACGGAAATACTAGACATAGGGATCATCGTTCCCTCCAGATCCCCATTTGGCTCCCCTATGCTATTCCAAAAGAAACATGATGGCAGCCTACAACTATGTGTGGTTACCGAGCTCTAAACAAAATCATCGTGAAAAACAAGTACCTTATTCCACTAATGAAAAACTTATTCAATAGGTTGGGTGGTGCGATGGTGTTCACTAAAAATAGACCTGAAGATAATTGTTTTGGAAAGTTTGGATTGTGGAGGGCGATGACCACAAGATGACCTGTGTGACAAGATATAGGTCGTATGACTTCCTAGTTATGCCATTCGGATTAACTAATGCTCCAGCCATATTTTATACCATGATGAACCAAGTCTTCTGAGAATACATTGACAAATTCGTGGTGGTATACTTGGATGACATTGTGGTATATAGCAAAACACTGGAAGACCACCTGGAGCATTCTTCATGAATCTCAGTTGGAAGCCCCCATTTTCATCAGACA
Source organism: Nicotiana noctiflora (assembly GCA_032618575.1). Lineage (NCBI taxonomy): Eukaryota > Viridiplantae > Streptophyta > Magnoliopsida > Solanales > Solanaceae > Nicotiana > Nicotiana noctiflora. The sequence goes on along the minus strand of JASVEL010006330.1, from coordinate 23,634 downwards.
TCTAATGAAGTAGGAGCTCGCTCCCTACCTAGCGGTACTTTCATGGCTTGCCTCTCGAGGTCCTGTTTGAAAGGCAGTTGCAGAACCTGTCTGGATTTAGTGGTCCTTTCTCGGGTAGCTACTGAAACATAGGTTGGCCCGAGCTTCCCTTGGCATACCTTCGTTACCATTACTAAGAAAAGTAAGTAGATTTGTGGAAGGTTCTAGTCCGATTGCGGGAGAACGAATTATATGCAAAGCTATCCAAGTGATCCTTTGCTCAAAAACAAATTGACTTCCTCGGACATGTTATCAAGAAAAGGCATATCAAGATGGACAAACAGAAGATTCAGGCTATCACAGATTGGCTTCCACCTAAGGATATCCATGCCTTGAGGGCGCTCCATGGCCTATGCAACTTCTATTGGTGATTTATGAAAGATCACTCCCCCATCGTAGTGCAGCTGACATAATTCCTAAAGAAGGCCACACCTTAAGATTGGGGACCCAAGCAAGCAGAGGCCTTCAATGCATTATAAGCGGCTATGTCTAGTAGTGCCGTCTTGGCCCTTTCTGATTTGGCCAATCCGTTTAAGTTACAAATTGATGCCTCTGACTATGCCCTTAGCGGAGTCTTGCTACAATAAGGGCATCTTATAGCGTCCGAGAGATGAAAGATGAAGGATGGAGAGCAGTGCTATTCCACCCATGAGAAATAATTATTTTTTGTCGTTTATTGCTTACGCCTTTGGAGGCACTATCTGCTGGGAACCCCGTTCTTGGTCAAGACAGACAACATAGTTGTTAAGCATTCTATGACCCAGTCGAAGCTGAATGCTCGACAGGCTAGGTGGTAGGAACTCCAAGCGAAATTTCACTTCAACCCGGAGCAATGAAGTAGGAAGACTAATCATGTTGCTAATGCGCTCAGTTAGAGAGCCGATCTAGCATCGGTGTGGCTGTTCGCCACCCTAAGGGAGAGCAAAGTAGGCACCACCATAAAAGATTAGATACAGGATCTACTCATCAAGGACCCTACTTGTGATGACCCGATAGGTCATCTTATGTTTTAAAACCTTATTCTATGCTTTGAAGCCTTAAATACCTTATCTTAACCTTCCTCGACTTGCCTGCGCAATCCAGGTATTTATCCAAAATGCTTTTATGTTAATAACTGAGAAAATATGAAGTTTTGCCTTAAAATTCATTTGAGTTAACTTTGGTCAATGTTTTGACCAAACGAACATATATATGTATTTTGACGGTCCTGGGGAATCTTCCCCTACTTTTGAGGGTTCTGTGTTATCACAGTTGTGACTGTAGTTGTTCTTGGATCGGTCACTTAAGAATTCTCTTAGAGATGTCCATTCTTCAATAGTGTCGCCACTTCTTTATGCAGATGTTGACAGTCCCCATTTTGGTGGCCATTCATCCTGTGATACTAGCACCACAAATTGGGATCCCTCTAGCTCAAATCGGAACTCATCAACCTCAAGAATCATGCTTCTTTAATGTTCCTTATAGCCGATACCAATTCTATTACATTGACGTTAAAGTTGTATTCTAATAGCCGAGGATAGGGAGGATCCCGTGTACCTGATGTTTCTTTGTCCTGCAATGATTTGTTGTTTCAATCGCGGTCAATTTTTATATTGTTAACAAACCTGTCTGCAGATCAGAAACCTCTACCGTGTCCTTTTACCCATTCATAGGGCAAAAATCAGCCCCTCAAAGATCATCTATTTGTGTCGAAATCATCTTTTGATTTTTCTTTATTCTTCTCCCATCCTTTGCCAACGACGGGAAGCCAATATAATCATATTCAATGCTTATCTTAGACTCGTACTGGTTGTGGACATCCGCCCAAGTTGTCACTTAAAATTCGAGTAAGCTTCTCTTCTATTTTCGGGAAGGGTATGAACTTCTCGAATTTAGACCCTTAGTAAATGCTTCAGCCGCCCATTCATCCAGAAAAGCTGGGAGCAACATCATCTCATTCTAGAATCGAGTGATGAATTTCCGGAGTAACTCAAACTCTCATTGTGCAATTCTGAATATGTTGGCCTTCTGGGCCTGCACAGAGTCTATGAGCATCTTAAAGGAGTATGGAATATTCATTTAACAACGAATACCACGTTAGGGGACCCCTCGTGATAGTCTCTCCAAATTTCTTTAGGCAAATAGATTCAATCTCGTGGGTAGCTAAATCATTCCCATTCATCGCCATTGTATATGTGGTAATATGCTCTTGAGGGTCTAATGTTCTATCATACTTCGGCACATCGAGCATTTTTAACTGCTTCAATATTAATTCTGGTGCCGTGTTTGGTTTTTACGGAAATTGAGTATATTTCTTTGAGTCCTACCCTATCACCACTGGTGGTGTGCCCGGCATTTAGTCCATGCGGGCGTTTACTTCCCTCATAAATGGTAAGAGTTCGCTTTTGTATGGGTCGTTCTCATTGTTAGGACCCTCCAACCCTATCAGAGCCAACTTTGTCCCTCGGGGTACTGTTGTCGACCCTCTACATTGTTGATTTGTGGAAGTGTCGGGAGGAACTGGACCTCGTCTTTTCGCGTTATTGGAAGCCCCCGATAACGTTCGCTTTAACTTCGTTATAACCTTATCTTGCCGTATGAGCTATCCTAGAATAATCGCTTGTTACTCTTGTAGGAACCTTAAATCATCAAAAACATGCTCCTCTTTAGCATAATCGGGGGTCACCTCCCGAATATGTCATGGATATCACCTTTCATGGACCAACGTGACAATGTTCCCCTTATTATGGGTATCGTTGACTGAATCCTCATAATGAGGCTGGTCTCTTTGAGTCTCAAGATTGTGTGTGGTTAATACTATTATTTTCCATTTCTTTTATTTTTTGCTAAGATAAATAATCAAAACACGTTAGTAGAAAAGGTAGAGATCAACTTAATTACACGACTATCAAGGTTTCATGATGAGCGCCGAACTGTTTACCTATTTTAAAATGGTACAGTTGAATTTATAAGCGATTTTTAGATAAGTGAATTAATTCAATATCGAAATAATAAAATAATTAAAGAAATATATAACATTTAGCCTTGATATGAGGATGAAATAGCAAAAGTAGTAATTCTATGAGCGAATCTTCCGGGCAAAGCAATAACGAAACAAAAAAATAAGAAGATAAAATTGTGTTGAGCTTGAATAGATTATAGCTTAAGTTTGCGAAAAAAATTTCCTTACAATGATAATAGAGTTCACTATTTATAGCTACACATAAGGAGTAAGGTTCTGGGATCAAATCCCTCTTCAATGCCAATTATGAGAGCCATTGAAGGATATGTAATGGCATTCATGAATGCCGTATTCTTTTGTAACGGGCAACGCATCAAGTGTTGTGTAATATTCTCCACTAAATGCATTAGACGGAGGGTATTATTGTATATTTACAAGTGTCATTCCTTCTGGTAATAAATGGGACAATTGCCTACGATTTTAATTATCCCCTGCCTTAGGCTCCATGTGTCACTCTCATAAGCGGCCAGTTAGCATAACATGCTTTGCGCTATACACAAATCACATAATCTATATCTATATATTATTAAAGAAGAAGAAAGAGCCTCCACATTAGCCATGTTGCAGCCTCACAATAGGCCACTTGGCAATTCAGGACAACGTTAGTTAGGCTAGGTAATAATTAGATTTTTCTTTTTTAATTTATTTTTTAAAAAAATTATGCATTATGTGTTGTTAATAATTTGTTACTCTTTTTGAATTTGAATTTAAACATACTTAACTATAATTTTGTTAGTAAACAATAATTTATGTTCTGTCATCTTTCAGGTTTGACACTCATAATCATTTAGTTACAGCTACCATAGTTATACACAATTTTATCTGATGATATTGTTCTACAGATAAGGATTTCAAATATTTTGCTAATGAAGACATTACTGCAGAGATTGAGAAAGGAGGTGTGCCTTCTGGTATTCCTTTAGAAATGTAAGGCAAGTTTTCTACCAATATGGATGCATTGTTTGATAGAATTAAAGATGAAATTATTGAGAAATATTATCATGTGTGAGTGACTTTGCTTATCATTTCATGGTAGAATATCAATATACAATAAATTGTTGAATAAACTTCTAATTCATACTGAATGATGTATTTTGATTATTCAAATTATCATGTAAACAATAAGTAATTATACTAGAAAATATTATATGCTTTGGTATAATAATATATTATATTTATTTAAATCTTTAATATGTATGTTTACTTTATGTTTTATATTTTAATTCAATAAAACAAAAATAATAAAAGCTTCTTACATATAATATTTAAGTTCATTTTTCTCTTTAAAATAGTTATAAGACTTTGGTATTATCCTTTTTGGTAATTTGACACTTAAAAATACTTTTTAGAAAGATCGGCCAGAAATAATTTATTTACCAAATATTACAAAAGTACTTCTTAAATGAATTGGCCAAACATAAAATGCTTTTTTTTCAAAAGTACTTTTCGATAAAAACTTCTAAAAAATAATAATATTTTAAAATAAGCCGTTTTTGACTGCCAAACAGGCTCTTAACTTATATATAATTTTTTATTATTTATCAAATGCATAAATAAATAAATAAATAAATATTTTGATCAAATTATAAGCTTACCAAATCACACTCTATATCTTCTCCGTTCTTGCACGTCTGCTTGGTACCTAGCACTTAACGAAATTAGAATACCAGAAAAGTCAAGAATTAAAAGACAGAGAAGAGAGTTTCTAATCATTAAACAAAATGTGGATAAATCAAGAAGGAAAAGGTATAGTCATAGAAAGTTAGTTCCATCTGAATTTGACTTCGTCGTTCATATTCAGCTTTGACCAAACAAAACTAAAATAGCACTTAAAAAAAAAAGAATTATAAATAATTTTAAAAGCACATTTAATTCAAAAGTACTTCGTCAATTAGGTATAGCCAATTAGGCAACTTGCTTTGCCCATGCATGCACAGTAGCCAGTGGGCTTCACAAAACCACGCATTAGTTTTAGCACCTACACTCAGCTTTTTATATGACGTTTTAATTTGTGTTCGCTTTGTAAAAAAATTACAAAAGACTTCCGTATCTTTGGTAGAGGATTATATTAGTTGTTTTGCATTATTATTATTCATCACTATTTTAAAAGAGGTCCGCATTTAACAAATTGAGTAATTATTTCTTGCTATTAAATATGAGAACTACAAATGATGGTATGAACAGGAAAATGTTGAATGAATTGGCTTGCCTAACTACCACGAGTAGGCGCCATTAAGATCCCGATGACGGGGGAAAATCCGGGTCGTGACGCACAAGATTGCCACAAAAATTCAAAATTCATTTTGCATATATTTGGGAATAATTTGCTTAGGGCAAAATCACGTGCTCACATCCGCATTTGCGGAAAAGGGACTGCATAGGCAGTTCCGCAGATGCAGCGGGGAGGTCGCAAACACGCTTCCTCGAGGCTTGGTAATTTCCGCAGAAGCGGACAAAAGTCCCCAAATGCGGCAACCACAGAAGCAGTTCTAGACCGCATAAGCGGTACCTGGGGATTTAAGTTAGACCGCATAAGTGGTCATTTGGATGCATATGTGGTGACCGCAGGTGCGGTTATTTAGACGAAGCGATAATCGTTGTTGGCAGAAGGGTTTATATCATTATTTCATCCGGACTTATGTCATTTTTCCTCCGTTGTATAGCCATTTTGAGAGCTTTGAGGCGATTTTGAAAAGGGATTCAAGGGGGGAATGATTAGAGGTAAGTTCCTTGGCCAAATTATTCAAGTTTATGGTAGAATTGACATGTAAATTGGTTGAAATCCATTAAAAGGGGTAAAGCTAGGGCTTGACTTTTTATATATTAAATTGGGATTTGATAGGTCATTTGAGCTCGAATTTGGGAGTTCTTGGTATGTATGGACTCGTGGCGAGACGAGGAACCCGATAATGTGAGTTTTGTAATTTTTCGAGGAGCGGGTTTGAGGCTCAAGTTTTGCTAGATTCGAGATTTTTGCTATTTTTCGATTGTTTTGATTGGGTATTGTTCTATTGATATATTGTGATGCATTTGCTCTGATTTTGGTTAGATTCGACGCGCGTGAAGGGCAATTCGAGGGGAAAAGGCGTCGCAAGATAGAGATTTCACCGGTTCGAGGTGAGTAATACTTGTAAATGATATCTTGAGGGTTTGAAACCCCAGATTTGCAGACCATAGTGTTGTATTGTGGTGATTTGCATGCCAGGTATGTGTGTGGGGTAGAGCACTGTTGGGAATTGTAACTTGGTCCGTCCCGGTTGTTGATTTTACTGTGTAATTAACTGTAACTTTCTAGATGCTATTTTGAATTGGGCTGATTGCCATGTTTTGGGCTTCGTGCCGGTTATTTGAACCCTGTCGGGGCTATTATCACTATTTTCATGATTCTTAGCATATTAAATGATTTTAGTTCTGAGTTAAATACTATTTTGAAATGTGCAGTCATATTGCTAAATTTTAAAGAGTTAAATCGCATTTTTCTGATGTTTTGAGTTAAAAGCTATTACTTGACATTGCCCGAGTGGCTCATTTGCATGTTCCCTGGAGGATGGACCAGGCTACATGCTATAGCGATGCTATGATGATATTGCGCTTGGGCTGTAAGAGTCCCTCCGGAGTCTGTACACACCCTAGTGAGCGTGGGTACCCAAATAGAACGGGCTGCGCGTCGCAGCGGTCATGTGCATTGCATTGCATTCATGTATTGGTTCTTGTTTGTACTACGTTGTATGACATTCAGCACTCCCATATCATTAGCATCCATACTGTTTCTTGCACTGTATACCAGATACCCTAGAGTTATTTGTTAGTAGAGTGTTGTGCCCGAAGGGCTAACTTATGTGCGGACTTGCACTATTTGATAACGCATTCATATGCGTGACTGTTGGAAAAGGGATATTTTCAAAAGAGGTTTTTAAACTGAGCCAAATATTTTCTAAAGGATTTTCACGGTTTTACTGTTTCTTAAAATGGTTGTACTGTCCTATATAGCATGATGGAGTCCTCTTACGTGATTTATTGCCTCTCAGTTATTATTTACTCTTATTACTACTGAGTAGGAAGTATTCACTTAATTCCCTGCACCATGTGTGCAGATTCAGGTGTTTCGGGAGCATAGTCGAGCTTTCTGCTGCTTTTAGAGCTTCTCAGGAGTTGGCAAGGTAGCTGACTGACGTCTATAGGACCCGACTCCTTCCCTATCTCTTTTATCATTTCCTTATTTTAGAACATCTGTATTACTGAGGATTGTTACTCCGTGTTAGGAGTTTTATTGGTGTTATCAAAATTCTCAGTATTGCTTCTATCTATCAGTTGAATCATTAAACATTGATATCTATTATAAATAGTTAATTAATTGGTATAGAGTTGCATGCTCGGGTTGAGGGTATTAAATGGTTGGGCTTGTCTAGAAATTGTGTTGTGCGCCATCACGATCGGGATTGAGGTTGTGATAAGTTGGTATCAGAGCTTAGATTACTAGGCCTCATGAGTCATGAGCCGGATAGTAGAGTCTCTCGGATCGGTACAGAGATGTTTGTATTTATCCTCGAGAGGCTGTAGAACCTTTAGGAAAACTTCCCATTCTTGGAATTTTTGTCATGCGTACTTGATTCAGCTTGAGATATAACTCTTGAAATTCCTTCCACACGTATGTATGTGCATGTGAGCACTCATTAGTATTTATTCCTTGATGGCTTGTGATTTTCCGATCAAGGGGCGAGATGTAATCTCCATGAGTTCATGTTGGACCAGTCTGGAACTTTATCTATGGCTTGAGCTCCGAGGTGCTGATTATGTGAGCAAGTGTTTTGAACTTATATGTTCGGTATTGTCCTTATTATCCGGAATGGCAGTTGAATTCCATGTGATGAGTATGTTAGTGCTACGAGATGTATCTATACAACCTGGTGGTGATGAAGAAGTCTGCTAGATGATATATGACTGATAAGGGCTCGGTTCCGATTGTGATCTGTTGTGTAGCCCGAGTCATGGGCGCGTGAAGAATATTTTTGTATCTCCTAGTTGGAAAGTTAAGTGCAATACTTGTGGCGGTATGAGTTCAGACTCAGGAAGACTAAATTGGCTATATTATGTGTATGATGGTGGGAGGTGTGCTGAAATACTAAATTGAGACGAAGCAGGTGGGTTAACTCCTGCAGAGTGTTCTTGCATGGTATGAACCTTGTGTGTATGTTAAAAGGTATTATGTGTAATTGAAGGGTATGTGTTGAAATTTGAGAATTTGGGTCGCTTAGAGAGTGGACTCACTGAGGTAGAAATGAGTGCGAGGTTTGCAGAGGATTTCAGTACCAGGTGATCGGTGCTTTCATGAACTAGTAGATTATTTGAGTATAATCTCACTATAATATTGTGGCATCATTAGAGTAAAGGTATCATGGGTTATTGAGTGTGTTCTGATAGATGGCTTTGAGCCAAGTTGGGGAGGTTGCTACTGATTAGCTGGTTGCACGGTTTTGTGCTATGTTGGTTCCGTTTCGAGGTATGCTGGTGGATCAGTTATGGTTGCAGAAATTGAGCCAAGGATGGCACGTATGAAGAAAAATTTTGATAAAGGTTATACGATGCTTCGTAGATGTGTGAAAATAATAGGATGTCTTGAGCTGTTCCTGGCAAAGAATGCTCAGTGTATAGAGAAGGAAGATGGTTGTTTGTATTGGTATGAGATTATGTTTTGAGGTGTCATAGTGCTAATAAGGCACGAGTAATTCTTTTCATTAAGTCAGATAATTTATAGTTATGTAAGAGTGAATGACTCTCGAGAATGGTTTTATTGTGTTCAAGATTTGGCATGTAATAATCAGGTGTCTTAAGGTTGTGTATGTAGCTAGGGATTGTGTTTTTTTTATTTAGAAAAGATCAAGATTTATGGTAATTTATGTAATAATGGGATTATAAGTATCAGTATTTGGAAAGTAATGGTAACGAATTTCAGATTTGCAGGAAGTTCTTCGGGGTAAAGTACTATAGAATGTGGTATTTCTGGGAACAGTTGAGAGAGTATTCAGTGGCCATGTGTCTTAGACAGTGTGGTCTTATGTGCGAGTCTCGTGTGGTAAGCCTGGATTGAGGTATTGTGATGCTACAGTAAGGGAGAAATAGCAAGTGAATGATGAATAATAAGAAAAAATATACAGATAGAATAGCTTGATAGTAAATCGAATCAGTATGGTAAGGATATGATCAATTCTTCGTATGTGTTCAATGTAATGAGCTTTTACTAGTATTGTGCAGCAAGGTTCTTGAGTTCTGACAGCCTGCTTAGCTGGGTTAGGGTAGAAGGATTCAGTCCTGACAGTTTAGCTTGTGAAATGGAATTGGGAGAGAGAGTTCTTGATGAGTTTACCGTGGTTTAGAGAAGTATATATTGCCTATGTGCATACGAAGCATAGAATGTGTAGTGATTTCTCTTCTAGATGGGATTGATAGAGAGTTCTTGACTAGAGGAATACAAAGATGTTTGTGGTTAGGAAAAGGGAGATGGAGTTCTCATGTTATCCTAGTGTAGTATGGTACATGCGATATATTATGGAGAATTGGAATATGTGTGTGCGAGGTTACGGTTCGGTTCTAAATGGGGAGTCATTAGAATCTTAGGCAGCACGAGCAATTTTAGGTGATTGAAAGATCGAGCTTCAGATGATTAGGGTGAATGATCCCCATATGACTAAGGAAATGGTATTTCTAATCATAGTGGTTTGACGAGGGTATATGTTTTAGAAAAAGGGCAATGTGATTAAGTTGATGGCACTTCGGTGGGGTTGCAGCATTTTCTTGATAGATCGACTATTTATATTTGAGTTTATTTGGTGGCACAGGGGGAACTTTGGAATATCTTTCTTGGAATGATTGGGTACTCGAGGTGTAATATATATTTATACTGCAGAATTTTGGATCAGGTATAGTAATTTGTGTGCTATGTGGAGCTGGAGACTGGGAGTTCTCATGTTCAGGCTATGTAGTGGTTGTGGATAGTGTGTATTGGTGCCGTTAGCGGCTATTGAGGGTTTGGAAGCCCAAGTGGATCTTTCTTTGCTCGGTATATTAGATTCTGAATATGATATTGGGGTGTATACTGGTTGTCTCAGTATTGGGTTATTCTAGACTATTGTGCTTTGGGTTATGTTAGAAAATGCCACAAGTTGCGTGGCAAGGTGCATCGGACTATGTTCTAGCAGAATGGTTGTGTTCCAAAGACCAACGGACGGCTGGGAAGGATTGCTTTCCTTAATTGGGCCTTTGTGACGGATGTTAGTATAAAGGGTTCTACCATTGATTCAGTTCCTGTATTGAGGGATCTTTTCGAATGCATTCTTTGTGGCCGGGCATGTCGTCGGGGCGAGATTTTCGATTTCAGTATTAATTTGGTATCGGGCACTATATCGTACGGCTCCATCATAAATTATAGTAGTGGAAGGAGCAGCTTCAGGTTTCTTGGTAATGAGTTTGTTGGTAAGTTGATTGGATACGTGTTTAGCTTGAGTTGGCTTGGTTGGCCCCGAATTGTATTGATGAAGGATAAGTTGATTCGATCGTTATTGAACCTGCTTGTGTTATGCGGAGATCTATGAGTTGCTTTTTTTTATGCTGTGAGGCATTATGATTTTCGGACTGTGGGCCCATATAGTGCGGTGCTATCGAGATTCGTAGTGGAAGTTGAGTTTTGTAGCTTACAATGCTATAAGTTGATATCATTATGCACTCAGTATGCTTACGACCGATACTCGGTATTTTGTTATAATGAGCAAATTTGGCTCGATGTGCATCTCCCTATGTGAGATATATGTGTGTATCGGGTGGCACGCCGCCACGGTTATGTTATCTAGATCGGATTGCATGCCACAACAGTGTGATGTTGAGAATAGTTTTCCATATGCTATTTTGTATGCCTTGTTTCCTGGTTTTTTAGGAAAGTCTGTATTGGGTGTTGCTCGGCCTTTCAGGATTGAATAATGTATATTACTTGCTTCACCGTGGGTGTGATGGATTTATTGGTTTTAGACATCAATATGTGCGTGACTGTCTGTTTTGAGCATGATGACTTGAGGTGCTTCATGTGTAATAGTGTTTGGATAGGATCGCGCGTTGTGGTGAGGCCATGTAAAGTTATGACCTTTTGAGGAGGATTCAGGTACTCTATTTCTATGATGTGAGACGGGGTCTCAACTTTGTATTGTAATGGTACTGTTGAGCTTGGGGTATAGTTCTTTCGTTTGAGTCATTTTTGTGATTTGAGTATGTCCAGACTGTTCCTTAATGGTGCGTGCATTATGCAAGTTGCGGCTTAGAATTGTGTTGAGGCATCATATCACCAGAGTGGTGTGTTGGAGTCGAAGTGATCATTGGAGTCATTAATGAGTATGGGCAGATTTGATCTCAGCTCATTAGGAAGATAATATCGAATTTTGGCCCGAAAATCTGTTGTGGTATTGGTCAAAAGGGAAGTGGCTTCATGTATGGTTGATCTGAGGAATGGTTGCGGTTTGTTGCGTGTTTTAATTATCATTAGCTGTATATGAAAGTGTTGGAATAAGACTCTATCTTATAAAAAGTTCTTATCGGTAATTGAGTATTGTGGGCAACTACTGTAAATAGAGACTATCGTCTCGAGTGTTGGATTGTGTGGTATGTTGTATGATTTCACCTGAGGTTGCATGTGTGAGTTACTACAGCTGGTTCAGATTTATTCTGGGTATGATTACCTAAGTTCAATGTGGTTCTACGATTTATGGTCTAGATGGATTGTAAAATTTCAGTTGTGTTGTATTATCGGACCTATGTAAGTTAGGGTGACGTGGGATCACCCCGGGTGTATGCTTGGTAAGGCCATTCAGCTATTGGTTGGCTTCTAGGACAACTCTGGGTACGTTCAAAGACGAGCGTTGGTTTACGTTTGGGAGGATGTGGCGACCCGACCCGTTGTCTCATGTATTTCCGCCTCAATTCCTCCCATATTGTGTTGCTTTGTGTTACAATATCAGTATTTGAGTTGATCAGGTTTAATGGAATTGGTTTTAGTTGGAAATGAGGCACTTAGCCTCTTAGAAGGGAGCTTACTTTGGAAAACTCAATCGGAAGTTGACTATATAGTTAGAGGGCTCGAATGTGAATTTCGGTGATTTGGTTAGCTTCGGGGGATGATTCGTGACTTAGGGGTGCGATCCGAATTGATTTTGGAGATCCGGTGTAGAGTTAGGCTTGAATTGGCAAAGTTTAAATATTGGCAAATTCGGTGGATATGTGAGATTTTGATCCGAGGGTCGGAATGGAATTCCAAGAGTCGTTGTAGCTTCGTTAGGTGATTTTGGATATGTGTACAAAATTACAGGTCATTCGGACGTTATTTGGTCGGGTTTTTGATCGAATGTAAATTTTAGAATAATTTAATAAACTTAGGCTTTGATTTGGTGAAATGTGATGATTTTGGTGTTAACGTGAATGTTTCAATGGTTCTAGCAAGTATGAATAAGGTAATAGGTCATATATATTCTTTTGGTTGAGATCTCGGAGGCCTCGAGGTGAATTCGGGTGGTTAAACGGAGAATTCAGAGTTTGTTGCATGTTTGAAATTGTTGGTTCTGTAATTTCCGCATATGCAGAAAAGGGACCGCATAGATGGTTCTGCAAATGCGGCGGGGAGGTCGCAAATGCTGTTCCTGGAAGCTTGGTAATTTCTGCAAAAGCGGACAAAAGTCCACAAATGCGGCGATTACAGAAGCGATTCTAGACTGCATAAGCGGTACCTGGGGATTTAAGTCAGACCGCATAAGCGGTCATTTGGACGCATATGCGGTGACCGCAGGTGCGGTTATTTAGCCGCGAAAGCGAAAATCGCTGTTAGCAGAAGGGTTTATATCATTATTTCATCTGCGGACTTATGTCATTTTTCCTCCATTGTGGAGCAATTTTGAGAGCTTTGAGGCAATTTTGAAGAGGGATTCAAGGGAGAATGATTAGAGATAAGTTCCTTTGCCTAATTATTCAAGATTATTGTAGAATTGACATGGAAAATGGTTGAAATCCATTAAAAGGGGTAAAGCTAGGGCTTGAGTTTTTATATTTCAAACTGGGATTTGATAAGTCATTTGAGCTCGGATTTGGGAGTTCTTGATATGTATGGACTCGTGGCAAGACGAGAAACCCGATAATATGAGTTTTGTAATTTTTTGAGGAGCGGGCCCGTGGCTTGGGTTTTGCTAAATTTGAGATTTTTGCTATTTTTCGATTGTTTCGATTGGGTATTGTTCCATTGGTATATTGTGATGCATTTGCTCTAATTTTGGTTAGATTCGATGCGCATGGAGGCCGATTTGAGGGGCAAAGGCATCGCGAGGTAGAGATTTCATCGATTCGAGGTGAGTAATACTTGTAAATGATATCCTGAGGTTTTGAAACCCCGGATTTGCACACTATAGTACTGTATTGTGGTGACTTGCATGCCATGTATAAGCGTGGGATAGAGCACCATTGGGGATTGTGACTTGGTCCGTCCCGGTTATTGATTTTACTGTGTACTTGACTGAAACTTGCTAGATGCTATCTTGAATTGGGCCGATTGCCATGTTTTGGCTTCGTGTCAGTTATTTGAACCCTTTAGGGGCTATTATTACTGTTTTCACGGCGCTTAACATATTAAATGATTTCAGTCCTGAGTTAAACACTATTTTGAAATGTGTAGTCATATTGCTAATGTTTAAAGACTTAAATCGCATTTTTATGATGTTTTGAGTTAAAAGTTATTACTTGACATTGCCTGAGTGGCTAATTTTCATGTTCTACACTGAGAATGGATCGGGCTGCATGCCGCAACAATGTTATGATGATATTGCGCTTGGGCTGAGGAGCCCCTCTGGAGTCTGTACACACCCCAGTGAGCGCGGATACTCAAACGGATCGGGCTGTGCACCGCAACGGTCATGTGCATTGTATTGCATTCATGCATTGGTTCCTGTTTGTACAACGTGGTATGATATCGAGCACTCTCTTATCATTGGCATCCTTGTTGTTTCTTGCACTATGTACCAGATACCTTGGTGTTATTTGTTAATAGAGTGTTGTGCCCGAGGGGCTAACTTTTGTGCAGACTTGCACTATTTGATAATGCATTCATATGATTGACTATTGGAAAAGAGATATTTTCAAAAGAGGTTTTTAAATTGAGCCAAATATTTTCTAAAAGATTTTCATGGTTTTACTGTTTCTAAAAAGGGTTGTACTATCCTATATAGCATGATGGAGTGCTCTTACGTAATTTCTTGCCGCTCGTTATTATACTACTGAGTTGGAAGAACTTACTTTACTCCTTGCATTCTGTGTGCAGATTCAGGTGTTCCGGGAGTATAGTCGAACTATCTACTGCTTTCAGAGCTTCTCAGGAGTTGTCGAGGTAGCTGCCTGACGTCCGCAGGACCCGACTCCTCCTCTATCTCTTTTATCATTTCCGTATTTTAGAACATTTGTATTACTGAGGATTGTTACTCCGTGTTATTAGAGGCTCTAGACTCATGACCCCAGGTCTTTGGGAGTTTTATTGGTGTTATCAAAATTCTCAATATTGCTTCTATGTTGAATCATTAAGCCACATATCTGTTATAAATAGTTAATTAATTGGTATAGAGCTGCATGCTCGGGTTGAGGGTGTTAAATGGTTGGGCTTGCCTAGCAATTGTGTTGGGCGCCATCACGACCGGAATTGGGGTCGTGACATATCATATAAAAGAAAAATATTCATCTAAACTTGCCCCTATTTCTTATCCTTTAAAATTAGATTTTATATTTTAAAAAATTATGGTTTAATTATTTTCTTATTATATATTTTAAAAATAACTCAATTTATTTGAATTAGGTAGCAACTCCTAATATTTAGGTTAAAGATACTAACTTTATCTTATTCAAAAACTGTAATTTTCTATTTTTTTTTTCCAAAATTTCTCCTTTGAAATTACAACAATTGAAAATATAAAGGTTAGTATATATGAAAATCACATCAGTGGCAAATTGATAAGAAAAAAAAACAAAATCGGGAAGAAGTGTATGTATTCAAACACATTGTTCTTACACATATGACGCAAAGTACACGTACAACACACACGTACACTAAACTAATATTTATAAATTGGCACAACTACGGAAAATACTCTTGTTCGAATGCATAGACGGTGACAATTTATCATAATGAGTATTCTAGAATCTATTTACTTAATACTAATAAAACTAATTAGTCTCAAGGATAATAAATAAAGATAATGACATTTGCCTGCAGACGATGGTGTCGAATTTCTAAAAGAGCGGTTAATCATATCAATCAATAATTAGTCAAATCACTAATAAAAACTGACGGATCCATCAATTAAAAAATAATGTTCTATAATGCCAAAGATAAATCAGATTCTTGAAATATAGAGAATATGACTCCCAAATCCTGCAGCAACATTAATTTCTAGACCCTGCAATTATAGACACTTTCAATCCGTCAGTTTCAGAAATAATAGTATACATTTTTTTTGGGAAATGTAACTAAGCTGATGATTCTTTATTAATGAAAAAAGAACTCACGCATGAATATATTATAACTTCGTAAATCAAAATTTTAATATCTTTCATACAAATATATGTTCAAACTTTGTCTCAAATTAAGGATTATTACAAAACTTGCTCATTTTAGATATGCACTGAAATAATGTGCAACTGAGCTAATATAATATGGTTCATCTAAAAGCTTTTGAAAATGCCCATATTCAGTAAGTCAAACTTGTATTTATCTTTATGATTTGACAATACTTGTGAGATCTTTATGGGATAAGATTAAGTCCTACGTCATTACTATATATTTAAAATAATTGGTCTACGTCAAATTCATAGTCTTACTCAAAGATGAGCTTAATAACAAGATTATTACTTCAACAATCTTAAAAGGATTAAATCTCCTACATCCATGACTAATTATATAATAAAGATGTAAATTAAAGAGCTGCTGGAATGAAACAGACCATAAACCCTGATCTAAACCTAATTTATAATTTACGACATTTTCAACATGAATTCAAATTATAATGTATATTAGTATTATTTTGTTTTACAATATCAATGTAGTTTACCAGTTGTAACATGTCGAACTATCAATTTATGTTTCATATAGCAAGTTATCTGTAATTATATATATAATAAGTGATCTTATATTGTGCGAAAAATTCTTTATACTGTCAGCATAACAGCTCCATTCGGGTACAGATTAACATTTTAAACTGTTGTTAAAAGAGTAGTTATGCCTGGGCGAGGGAGGCCAGAAGCCAGAAGTTAAACAAGTTTTGAGCAATAATTAAGAAACTATTAATTACGTAGTACTTACTGTCGGAAATCAATGTTGAGTGAAGGTGCATTAGGATCAGCAATGGCAGCAAGAGCAGCATTGGAAAGAACCATGGTTGTGCCTTCTTTAGTAGGCTTAGAGAGTGCAGTTTGTGCCCGGTCTACGATCTTGATCTGAATTGTTTCTCCATGTTTACAAGCTCTAGGTAATATTGAGTTAATGCAACTGATCAAATACTGTCTACCACAAGCAGCTCCATTGTCCCAAATCCCTTCCCCAGCTGCTGCAAAAAAGTTGCTTGAAGGAAACTGTGTTGCATCACTTCCATAACATTCAGTAGCTGTTGAAGTACAAAAATGGAATTTATTATTAAGTGCCATTGTAATAACTGAACGGGAGTCTTGAAGTAACGGTGAAGTTGTCTCCGTATATATATATATGACATGTAGGTCAAGGATTTGAGCCGTGGAATCAAACCACTGATATTTGCATCACGTTAGGTTGCGTACGTTACACCCCTTAATTAGGGTGCAATCATTCCCCATCCGATGTGAACGCAGGATGTTTCGTGCATAATGCTGCCCTTTTTGGTACCATTATATCATAATAACTAGTAAGTACGGTAAATGCAGTTACTACCAGTTACTGGAGCCTTGATGTAACTGATAAAGTTGTTGTTATGTGATCAGGAGGTCACGAGTTCGATATGTGGAAACAGCCTCTCGCAAAAATGCAGGGTGAGGCTGCGCAAAACAAACTCTTGTGGTCTACCTCTTCCACGGACCTCGTACATAGCGGGAGCTTACAATCGCAAACATATGAGATCTGCTATATGAATTCTCACTGTTTATGCCGCTCCATTATTAAAAATAAAAATTGAGGTTTGAATTAGTGAAAGTACTTACGTGTGTATGGTGGGCTATACTGGCTTGCTGTTCCAAGATCAGCTTGAGAAGCATGAAAGAGGTGAGCAAATAGGAGGAATGTTGGCAGCCATGGAAGAAGAGGAAGTGACGAAGGCTTTGACATCCTAATTAAACAGCAAATGATGAGTTTATTTGATAAATAATTAGGCTTCTTGTTAGCAGTCTTATGCAGCATATACTATTCTCCCATATGTATTGTTTTCCACTTTATATATATACTACTACTAGTATATAATAATAATAATAATAATATTGACTGTACCATAGTTAACATTTTTTAAATGAATTTTGGTCAACTCTCTTTTATAATACATTTTAAATTTTTGATTAATCAGAATTTTGGTACAAATCTGATCCCAAGTGACTTTTTAAAACAATGATAACAGATTTAAGTATTGCATGAAGTCCCATTTACTGAACATCCATTCAAAGTCAGCTATATATATTTTGTTAGGTTTAATACCTTATTGTTGCTTTTTATATATTTGTGCATTATTCTATTATATTATGAATTTCTAACGTATAAAACAGGAAAACCTACTTTGAATACGTAGGGGTAAGGTACCCTTCAATACGTTTGAAAAGAGAAACTTCTATGCTCTATGTGATAACAAATTGCTTTCACATAGAGAATGAAGAACATTGAGAAATGATTAAGACTATATTAATAACTAACCAACTACCAATAATAAATGTAACGCATATATATCACGAAAAAAAAAATTAAGAGACATGAATGTGTAGGACATAACAATATTTCTAAGGTACACATTAGGTATGAAAGTTTTGAGTTACGTTTGACAATCTTTTAACTAATATTTGAATTTTTTTCTTTAAATACGAATTTTTATGTAAATAATCAAAATCATATCCCCGATGTAGAAGCTCGAGTTTCGTATGAAGTCCGAGTTCGGATAAGGTCAGATTCGAGCTTGAAGGACAAGACCCGAGTTCGAAGGCGATGCACGATGCATATCGAGGTCGGGTGCGTTCTGCCCTGAAACAGTACCATTATATATATGTGCTAGAATGAGCTAGATTCTTCCAACGTCACCAAAGTCATGACGCAAATCACGGAATAGGATTGTACAATTTCGTACTAGACGGTTATACAGCTATACCAAGGATATTTCCTACTATAAATGTAAATATTCCTTATTTAGGGTTCCCCTATTATAAAGGGAGATCTCAATCATTTGTAATTTTACTGAGCAAAAAATATACACTCTACTTTTTGCTTGTTGTTCATCAGAATTGTCCCTTATCTTAATTGTTCTAATCAGAATTGTCCCTTATCTTAATTGTTCTTACTTTGATTTTCATACTTGGTTATTCTTACGGCCCTAAGTCACCTTGTGATCACCGTTTCAAGTCACCGTTGCTAAGTAACATTAGTTTGATTCACTTCTATCTTTCATTGTTATCTCATATGTCTTGATTATTAATTGGTATTTAACTAAATCACATATCTTTAAAACCGTAATTCAAGTTTAAAATTTTCTCGTATTTTTGAAATAAACATTTTAGTTTTTAAATGTATAATTTAGCTGAAAACTTGGAAAAAGAAAGTACTCTGTTTATTTCTCAAGATTTAGCTCAAACAAATATTTTTCACAAAAACTATTAAACTTGATTTGCAAACTCAAAATTCTGAAACAAATGCCACTTAAAATTTTCAACCATGTATATTCAATTTCTATTAAAAGGTACATGGGATACCAGTAATTAAAGAATTGATTGGCAGTTCATACCGAGATTTTTCAGTTATTTCAAAGGTACTAAGGACTTCAACCAAAAAAAAAAAAACAAAATACTATTACACTCGATCTGATGCTTCTAGAACTCGTTGGCATCATGTGTTCTAGAATAAAAAAGTGCCTTATCTTTGTTGGCTGTCTTCTTCATTTAAAAAAGTTACTCCCTTCTATCTATTTTATTTTGTTTCAAAACAAGTATTCATTTAAATAATTAAAAATATATTTAATTTATATTTTTAAAATTATTTTTAGTATATATCCTTAAAATATCTTTTATTTTTTATATTAAATTATGCTATTATATTTAATAAAGGATAGTTTAGTTATATTAATTATTTTTATTTAAAATTTAATATTTTTTTAATAGGTGTATATAAAATAAATTGATTATTTATTGTGGGCCGGATGAAATAATTTTTAAAATGAATATTCGACGAGGTACAGGTAAGCAGACATTTTCTTAGTGTGAAATGGGAACAAACAGAACAAGTCATGTGAATCCAAATGGAATATATCGTCGGTAACGATCCACTTTTGGGTCAACGAACGGCTGCCGACTTAATAACTCCAATCTCGAAGCTGTTTAATTTGGCTATAATTAATTAATTCTCACTAGATATTCGGTAATTTGGAATTCTCTATCATGGTTTTCTATAAATCAACATTCTCGAACTGGAGGAGCGTTGAATATTTACTTACTGTTGATTTAATAGAATAATAAGTTAACTCAAAGGATTTTAAAATTTTAAATATTTATTCTGTAAACTTTCATCACTAAACACACTAGAGTCTCCTAGGCAAGAGTGAGTGTTCCGGCAGTTTAAATTAAATAAGACAATTTCGGTTTGGATATTTGATTTTCGAATTAAATAAATGACGATTCAAATTTAATCCAAATAAGCTTAGATTGGATCGAATTTTTAAGTTCAGTTTGGATATTTCGGATTTTCGGTTTTGAACCTACAAGTTTAGATATTTCTTGTTCTTACAAAAATGAATATCCAAATAAATTATCCATGTTAAATTATCTAAAAAGTTAATCATTCTCACTGCAATTATTCAAATAATGAAATCATTATCAATAAAATACAACAAAGATATTAATAAGGCCGATGAGAAGTAGCAATAATAAAGCTATGTCCAAATAGAAAGTATTCGGACAATAATTTAGTAATTAGTATTGAATATACGAGATAATGTCAAATGGGTAGGGTATTGGATTTATTATTATTGGCTTATGGATAACAGACTACATATAAAATATAAAAATTTCGGATTTTTAGATATCCATAAATGTGAAGTACCAAATCCAATATTCAAATTAAATCCAAAATCCAATCCGTAATCCAAAAATCTAAAAAATTCGAATTTCTATTTGGATTTTGTGTTTTGCCCAAACTATGGTAAAAATAGCACGGGCTAGCCAGTTTTCGGACTAGTCATTCAAAAATAGTCAGCGTTTGTAAAGTCATAGAAAAATAGCTACTCATTTGCTGCAATACGAAAAGTTCCAGCACAATATACTGGAGATCAGTGCACCTGTGTATAAATTTCTACATAGTATGCTGGAACTCCAACACGCGAAAAGTGTCAGTATAGTATACTGAAAATTGGAGCACGAGTACTTTAATCTCCAGTATATTATGCTGGACAGGTATAATATGCTGGAGCTCTAGTATCTTATACTTAATCTTTCTTGTTTCTAATTATACTAGTCAATCTCACTATATAACTCAAATTATTAAAATTTATATTCTCTCTTATTAGTAAAATAAATATAAGAATATTATATTACCTATTTTCTAAAGTTTGGTTTCCTTTTTACCTTCTCTATGTTTTTTTGGTTCACGTGGGCTTTTGCCCTTCTTTTAAATTGATTAGGTTTTCCTTTTTTTTTCTTTTTGTATTATTTTTCTTTTTATTATGTTAAAAGACCAATATACCACAACTTAAATATGGTTCATTACATCCTATCCATCTTATGATATTCGATCCCCGAATTTAACTCAAGTATGTACCTGTAGACCGAAATAAATGAAGATACTTGACTCGTATATCATTTTTTACTTCCCAAGTAACTTCTTTAATGGTATGATTTATCCACAAGACTTCAACAACCACAATTTCTTTCGACTGTAACTTCATCATTTGTCTATCGATAATAGTCATCGGTTCCTCCTCGTAAGATAACTTCTTATTGAATGGTATAATAGGCTCTTCAAGCACTTGAGAGGAGTCTGATATATATATATATATATTTTTAGAATAGAGACATGAAACGCTGGGTGAATATAATATAACTATGGAGGAAGTTTCAAACTATATGTCATATCTCCCACTCGGTCAAGTATTTCATACTAAACTATAAACCTTAACCAATAGCACAAGTATATCATGAATTCCCAGTTCGTCTCCTCCATTTTTGCTTCTATTTGCTTTGTTTATCAGTTCTATGTATGATCGGGTTGGTTGGCTCAGGTTCGGAAAGGTTTTTGAGTATGGTTGACATACTAAATCTCTTTTAAGAAATCTTAAGTTAGAAAAGTCAATCGGATATGAACTTATGTGTTAGAGGGCTCTGATAGTTTTGGAAGATGATTTGGGACTTAGAAGCATGACCAGAATATGTTTTGGAGGTCCAAAGTAGATTTAGACTTGAATTGACAAAATTGAATTTTTGGCATTTTACGGTTGATATGTGAGATTTTTGATACAGGGGTCGGAATGGAATTCTGGAAGTTGCAGTAGTTCCATTATGTCATTTGGGATGTGAAAAATTTTAGATCATTCAGACATGGTTTGGTATACCTTTTGACCAAAAGCGAAATTCGGAAGATTTTAGAACCTTAGGCTTGATATCGATGTATTTTAGTGGTTTTGATGTTGTTTAAGGCATTTTGAAGATTGGTATAAGTTAGAATAGTAATATAGGATATATTTGTGCTATTGGTTAAGGTCTTGAGGGTCTCAGAGTGATTTTGGATGGTTGACGGGAAGTTTGAAAAGTCGTTTGACAGCTGAAGTGTTGGACTTGATGTTATAACCGCACTTTGTGGCGAGGTGACCGCAGGTGCGATCTTGTAGAAACGATAAGGGGGCCGCAGATGCGGCTAAATGCGTGTTTGGCTGGGATCACATAAGCGGGTGTTTGACCGCACCTGCGATGGCGGAGTTGCAGATTGGTCATTGTAGATGCAGAAAGGCGGAGTTAAGTGAAAACCGCAGATGCGATACAACGGGTGCGGCGGATTGACCGCAGGTGCGAAAAACCTGGGTTATAATGTTTATATTTCCTCCTTCGTGATTTTCAGAGGGGTTCACTACTTTTAAACACAAATTTTTGAGCTTTGGGCAATTTTGAAGAGAGAATTCAAGGAGACTTCATTGAGGTAAGGTTTTGGATTATGAAAACTCGTTTCTATGGTATTAATTCACGGATTAGAGCTGTAATTAATGGTAAAATTTAAGGAAACTATGGCTTAGAAACTTAGGACTTTGATTGAGGATTTGAAAGGCCATTTGTTATAGGATTTTGGAACTTTTGATATGTGTGAACTTATGGGGAGATAAAGAATCTGATGATGTATAATTTGTTGAATTTCGAGATGTGAGCCTGGGGTCAAGTTTGGGTAATTTTAATGGTTACGTTCTGATTTTGGTAGATTCGGAGCATCCGGAGGCCGATTCGAGAGGCAAAGGAATCGCGAGCTAGAGTTTGGGTCGAATTGAGGTGAGTAATAATTTTAATTGACGTCTTGAGGGTATGAAATCCCGGATAACACAGCGTTCGACTATGTTGAGGTGACACACACGCTAGATAATGAGTGTGGGATCGTGCACTGTTGAGGATTGTCACTTAGACCATTCCAAATGACGATTTTACTGCGTATTTGATAGCAAATTATTGATAGTGTCATGTTTGGGGCAAGATGCCATATTTGGGCTTCGTGCAAACTGTTTGGACCCTTAAGGGATTTTTACTGATATTTTCCTTACTGTTTGATTTCATACTTGTACTCAGTCATTCCATATTTCTAATGTTTTTAAAGCTCGGCTATGTTATTCTGTTTTAAACACCTTAAATGATATTTTTAAAGATATTTTGAGCTGAGTTTCATGTTTTACTGTTGCCCGAGAGGCTTATGTGATTCTGATTGAGTAAGACCGATGACATATGTTATGAGGATACTTTTGGGTCAGGTTGCACGCTGCAACATTGATATACAGATTATGATAATGAGGCCGAAGGCCTGAGATTATACGCCACGAGGTGGCTTGAGATTGATATGAGGCTAAGAGCCTATTTATGATGCCACGAGATGGCTTGATATTGAGCTTGGGCTATAAGGAGTCCCTCCCGGAGTCTGTACACTCCTAGTGAGCGCGAGTACCCATTGAGATATGAGACATAGCCCGAGGGGCTGTTATTGTTCTATGATATTGCCCGAAGGGTCGATTCTGTTGTTACTTTGACTGAGGATCGTTCTTACGTGTTTACTATTTCTAGTTGTTTTTGCTATAAAACTTTCACTATTTTTGAACAACAACTTATAAATCAAGATATTTTTTGAAATTTTCCCAAAC